>QVTF01022309.1:0-57297 GCA_003573665.1 Oxygymnocypris stewartii
GGAGGTGCTGAGAGAGACTGGAAACTCTACAGAAAACAGAAATCAAAAGCTCAATCAGCTCCACACTTCACCCAATAACCTGCCACCAACATCAGATTTGACTGATCTTTAGTAACTCAGCTCAAATCCGGCACTTTCACAGCATCAAGCTTCATTCTTATCATATTCATTATATCACATTACAGCTACAGATTGTAGTATTTGCAACTTACACTATATGGGAACTTTCTAGGAAATAGTTTGAGAACGATAAAAAAACCTCTGCTAAGAATTTAAACGTCCATCCAACAGCTCAAGCACATCAATGGAGTCTCATTTGCTCAGGAAAAGCAGCTCAAAGGATACAATTAGTTTGACCATTATTTATTACATTTACATTTATGCATTTAGCAGATGCTTTTATCCAAAGTGACTTACAGAGCATTCAGGTTATACATTTTTTGTCAGTACGTGTGTTCCCTGGGAATCGAACCCACAACCTTTGCGCTGCTAACGCAATGCTCTAACCACTGAACCACAGGATTTTATAACTTTAGAGTGGTAAGAGACACTGAAACTTCACAAGAACCCTTAAGACATGCTCACGTTTGGTTTGGTTCCAATATGCTGAAGCATTGCTAATATACAGCATGTCTTCATGATCAAATTCAATAATGTGTTACAGGCCAATAAAAATCAATAATTATCAGGTTGAGGATCATCTGATACAATTTTTATTGTTACTCAGAATCTGTACTATCGAGTTCACTGATTTCATTGTGACGTGATGAATCGGAAGAAAAATGTGGTAAAAAGTTGAAATGTTAGTGAAATTTTGAACTGTTGATGGTGTTTGACAGCTAAATATATTTTCTAGAAGAAATAGCTGAGATAAATGATTCCTGAGAGTCCACTATGACCCTGTTCTTCTAGATCTGTGTTACCTGCAGGAACTGGATGTGATCCTGTGTGTGTGAAAGCTGCTCCAGCTCAGCGTTTCTCCTCCTCAGATCATTGATCTCCTGCTCCAGTCGCTCCAGTCGTCCTTCAGCTCGACTCACTGCTTGCTTTTCCTGATCTCTGATCAGCCGTATCAATTTAGTTAAGATCCTCTCACTGTCCTCCACTGCTGTCTGTGCAGAGCGCTGTTAGGACACACAGTGATTCAGGATTCAGTGAGTCTGAACTGAGACTGAGACAAACTTTTCTTCTTCTCCAGACTCACCTTCTGAGACTCCACAGTCTCTCTCAGCTGCTGAAGATCTTTCTCTCTCTGCTGGATTCTCTGCTGGAACGTCTGCTGTGTCTCCTTCAGCTGATTCTGCAGGACAAACAGATGATGGCGAATGTCACAGAAAATGACTGGTACTAAATCATCAATGAATCCAGTAAAAGTGGAGCTAATAAACCATTGGCTGTAGGTTCAAACTCCAGAATTGACGATCGGTTACAATCACCGAACATGAATTATGATGAATATTAAGGCCTGTTTCACTGCAAGCGTAAGTTTCATGAAAGCGAAATTCACAGAGACGTAGAGCTTCACACTGACAGTGTTTCTTTGTAGTTAAGCTGCTGCTCTACACATAAAATAAACAGACTATTGCAGGGGTGTCAAACTCATTTTCACTAAGGGCCACTTCAACATTATGGCTGTCCTCAAAGGGCCAGTGGTAGTAGTTGAAAGAGTACTGAAAAAATATACTCAAGTAAAAGTGCCATTACCTTACAAAAAATGTAGTGTGAGTTGGAGTAAAAGATTAGCCTATTTAAAAGTACTCATGATTAGTGGGTAGTAAGTACTGAGCTATGGATTCTATCCCCTTAGAATATTGTTAGAATAATAAACACAGCTCTATCTCTCATTTCGACCAGATGATCCAACAGTAGCTGCACGGATCTCAGGCTGCCTGGCGGACATCTCGGCATGGATGAAAGAACATCACCTACAGCTCAACCTGGCAAAGGCTTGTCCTCCCTGCCACTCCAACTCTACAGCAAGATTTCACCATCCAGTTAGGTTCTTCTACAATCACCCCATCAAGTTCAGTCAGAAATCTTGGTGTAATTTTCGATGACCAGCTGACTTTCAATGACCACATTTAAAAAAACTGCTCGATCTTGCAGGTTTGCATTGCACAATATCGGCAAGATCAGGCCCTTCCTTACACAGCATGCAGCACAACTCCTTGTCCAGGCCCTTGTCATTTCTAGACTGGACTACTGCAATGCTCTTCTGGCTGGACTTCCATCAAACACAATCAAACCTTTACAGATGATTCAGAATGCAGCAGCACGACTGGTCTTTAGCGAACCCAAAAGGGCCCATGTCACACCTTTCTTTATCTCCCTGCACTGGCTCTCGGTCGCAGCTCGCATCAAGTTCAAGACACTGATGCTTGCATATAGAACAGCCACAGGCTCAGCACCTCCTACTTCCACACACTTATAACAATCTACATCCCCTCAAGAAGTCTGAGATCTGCGGGCAAGCGTTTTCCAGAACGTTTTCATTCACTGTTCCTGGCTGTTGGAATGAACTTCCCACCACCATCCGGAATGCTGGATCCCTGAAAATTTTCAAGCGACACCTGAAAACTCATCTCTTCCATCATCACTTGACTTCATCTTAAAAAAAAACAAAAAAACGATTTTCTTAACTTTGCTCTCTTCCCCTTAACCTCTCACTGTCTGGCTAGAATTTGCTCTGAACACTGCCTAAAAATGTTGTATTACAAGCACTTCCTGTGTCTGTTTGCCTCTTTATAATGTATCGCTTATTGTATTCCTCAATTGTAAGTCGTTTTGGATAAAAGCATCTGCTAAATGAATTAATGTAACTTTAAAACAGCGCATAAACAGTATTCAGTTGAAGAAAAGATTAAAGTTATTCTCAGTAAAATGATTTCCATTTAAATCATAAAGTTTGAAAAAGTAGATTTAAAATAATGTTTATATTTGGCATGCAATTTGTACTAAGAAATTGACTTTGGCATGCATATTGTATGCACGTGTTTGGTGTGCATATGATACGCAATCAGTACTGGAAGAGGAAAAAAAGAAGCGGTGGTACCCACTCCCCCACCCAAAAATAAATAAAAACAAACTAAAGTACTAAAAAAGTACTTTTTAATTTTCAAAATAAGCAATGAATGTATATAGTGCCACAATAAATAATTGTTAGTATAATTCACATTTATTTGCATAGCCCTTTTCATGATACACATTGCTGCAAAGCAGCAGACCACTAAACGAGCTACACTGACCCTGCTGATCCATCACTGAACACTGCGCAATCTAAAGCACCTTCAGCCAGCATCCAGTATAAAACACACACTTTTAAGCCAAATAGCTACATACTGAAAATAATCATTTACTATCATCTGTATGTGAGTACTACTATATCCGCCATCTCTGTTAAAATCAGCTGTGCTTCTGTTCTGATCTTACTGTTTGAATGCATTTGCTTACTCGATCCTTGGACTTTCCAGGAGTTTACCGGTTGATCTGATCGCAAAAATCTGCTTCTTTTCATTTTTATAAGGTATTGTTTTCATCAGAATATACTGATTCAAATCACTAATCAATTCTTATTTTATTACTCTGCAGGCATTCCAGTAAGCAAATGCATTCGAACAGTAAGATCAAAACAGTGCTAATGCAGAGAAAACACGCCCCTGACATGCTCTCGTGGCTTAGTAAACCCCTGGTAGACTGACTGTGTGCATTCATTGATGTGATTTGTGGAGATGATAGGTAATTCCCAGTGCCCCTCCTGGGTACTGTGGTTTATATAGTGTCATTTCTAATCACTCAGAGTCAGACACTGATGCTTTGAATGTAAGTACTGGCAACATGTCAGAAGTACCAGTACACACAAAAAAGTGCCAGTACACTAAAGACTAAAATACAGACGTACTGCATACCAGCCCTCTTCACGCAATGTCTTGGTGTGCATATGATATGCTGTTTTGGCTTTCACGCACCTACTCTACACCCCTAATCCTAACTATTGCGTATAAATAGTATGCTAAATAGAAATAAAAACTTTTGGTATTAATAAGCACTTTCATAATTTACGATATAAAGCAGCATCGATTTTTATTTTAAGACAATCATATGCTCTCGTGGGCCACATAAAATGATGTGGCGGGTCGGAACAGGTCCACAAATGTGGACTATTGTATCACTACACTGAGTATTAACTTTATCACTAGTTTAAAAATACCTGTTTCACTGTCCTCTGTTCTGCAGCTGATACAGTGTCGTGGTTTTTATGTCCATCTATTGTACACAGCATACATATACATTTCTGGTCAGTGTGACAGAAAACCTCAAGGAGCTTCACATGTTTCTGGCAGATCATCTCCTGCAGTCGTCCAGTGGCTTCAGTCAAACTGTGTCTCTTTCCTTTAAACCAACTCTCATGTTGTTCAAGGTGACTCTGACAGTAAGAGTTCAGACACACCAGACAGGACTTGGCAGCTTTGTATTTTCTTCCAGTACAGACGTCACACTGCACATCTCCAGCTCCAGCATCACAGTCAGCAGGACGTTTCCTCTTCTTCAGTTTCTCCACCATTTCAGCCAGCATGGTGCTTCTAGCTAAAGCAGGTCTTGTACTGAAGGTCTGTTTGCACTGAGGGCAGCTGTAGTCTCTCTTCTGATCCTCCTGATCCCAGCAGACTGTAATACAGCTCTTACAATAACTGTGTCCACAGGGAATGGTCACTGGATCCTTCAGAAGATCCAGACATACTGCACACTTGAACTCATCCTGAAAAACTCTGGCTCCTGCCATTTTACTGCTTGAATACAGAGACACACAACAGCTCAACTACTCTTCAGTTTCTCTTTCCCTGAGCACACGTGTTTCCTGTTTCCTGGTTCTGTGTTTGAGTGACGTGTGTAACATAAGTCTGTAAAGCAGGTTCCTGTTCCTCATTATATATATGCAGACTTTATGATTATTTAGTGGTTTCCACTTTTTTCTTATGTTTTTTATTATAAAAGGAAAAGGTGGAAAACTAACCTATTTAATAAAAAAATTAAAAAAGATGAAGATGACTTACAAATGAAGAAACACCCATTTACAACAGGAAATTTCATGGTATTATTATCTGGGGTCTGGGTATAAAATGTTAAAATGTGTGCATACGCACAAAAGCTGGATTTTGCATACATACAAAAGTTGTCAGATTTAAAAACCTATAAGTATTCCAGAACCTGGAAAATTCCCTTTGTAATACCCAGATAGGGGAAGATTGTGCGTACATGCATCTCCACCCCGTCTCTAACCATATATGGAGCTTACAACGCCTAGTTTTACTATGCATAACCTCATCTGCATATAACCTCATTCCATGCATATTCCCATCCATGTGGCACCATGTTTAACGCAGTTAAGGGTACAAGAACATTAGGAAAATATGAGATATGGACTATAAATGCTTTTTGTGACTATTGCTATTTATGAAATTTATGCAATTTTGCCTATGAGGTGAAAATATATTTTAGAATGTTTATAGTCTATATTTTAATGGGAATAGATTTTTTTGCAGTGTAAATAACTGACTCACCGCTTCAATAACAAAACATTTTGAAAATAAAACCTAAAAATAAAGCCATTTTTAGTGTAGGAATAACATGAGAAACCACTCTCAGTAAACACAATCCGCCGTGCCATCTGCAGATTCTATATAAAGCTCTATCATGCAAAAAGGAAGCCATATGTGAACATGGTCCAGAAGCACCGTCGTGTCCTGTGGGCCAAAGATCATTTAAAATGGACTGTCTCAAAGTGGAAAAAGTGTTCTATGGTCAGAGGAGTCCAAATTTGACATTCTTGTTGGAAATCACGGACGACGTGTCCTCCGGGCTAAAGAGGAGGGAGACCTTCCAGCGTGTTATCAGCATTCAGATCAAAAGCCAACATCTCTGATGGTATGGGGGTGCATAAATGCATACGGTATGGGCAGCTTGCATTCAATTCAAGTTTATATACAATATATTACAATATATTATATATTGCAAAATTTGGTAATTCTGTATATTGTCTGGGGGTTGGCATCCTCTGAGGGGTTGGTGTAACGGATGTATGCCAGTAAGGGCTGAGTGTAAACCTCACACTCCTGACCTCAAAAAGAGGCGCTCTAGCGACTGACGCTAGAGGCTGTAGCCTTTGGCGTTCCTTGTTAGAGCGCCCGCCTCCTGCGTGGGAATCCCGGGTTCGAGACCCGCTCGAAGCAAGAACGAGTTGTGGTGGTGTGGACCCGGGAGGGGTTGTTACATTGGCATCATCTCTTCTTGGGTGTTTGGTCATCTCAGATCATTGAAGGGTTGGATCCCCGTGGCAGAAACAAATAGAGACATAATTAGCATAGCTGTTGTTCCATCAAAGTAAAAATTATTTGTTTAACCTAAGCTAAAGAATAATAATGTGCTTTTGATCAGATATAACTGCAGTACAAAATTATGAGATGCATTATATGAATGCTTGGCTACAGAGATGTGTCTTTAATCTAGATTTCACGTGTATTTGGCGAGAATGGTAATACGTTGTTGGCGTTCTGTCCTGGGGAAGGGCTCTGGGCTCGGGAATGGTCCGCACCCAGATGAGATGAGAATTCTAGTGATATTAGTGGAGAAGGGGTGGAGAAGTGGTGCTGCTTAACCATCAACTGAATGGAGGTAACTCAGCTGTATTTATATCCAAGTGTTGATTACCTTGATTGCATACCACTTGTGTTTGATTAGGCTAAGTATCTGAAGTGCTCCTCCCGAATTTTGTTAATAAAACATAATTTAAACAGAGAGAGTGTGTCTGAACCCCGAACATTATCAGGAAGGCTATTCCTGTCAGTCCTCTTTCGTGTGTGTGTCATGTGCTCCCGCCTCGTGTTTCCATATTTGGTTTGTTTCCTGTCCTTGTTTAATGTGACTATTAGTTAATTCTGGTCCAGCTGTGTTTGTCTCATTAGCCTGTGTATTTAAGTTCCTGCCTGTTCAGTTTCGTGTGGTCTGGTCTACTCGTTACTCCCCTGTGTGCCTGTCTGTCAGCCTTGCCCTGCCTTGCCCTGATATTTACATTAAAGGCTGTTCATTTGAGTTTACTCCTCGTCTCCGTGTTCTTACATTTATGCATTTAGCAGAAGCTTTTATCCAAAGCGACTTACAGTGCATTCATTTTGTCAGTATGTGTGTTCTCTGGGAATTGAACCCACAACCTTTTGCGCTGCTAACGCAATGCTCTGCCACTGAGCCACAGAAACTGTGTTCTTGTATCGTCCTTGTTTGTGCACCGTGACAATTCCAGAGTTTGGGAGCCAAATATGAAAAAGTTCTACCTCCTTTAGTGGACATTGTTATTCTAGGTACTACCAAGAGTCCAGAGTTTTGTGACCTTAGGGAGCAAGTTGGATTGTAGCGTGATAGAAGACTAGTTTGGTACGCAGGAGCTAAATCATTTAGGGCCTTATAGGCAAGTAATAATATTTTGTAACTGATATGGAACTTAATAGGAAGCCAGTGCAGAGACTGTAAAATTGGAGTAATACGATCATATTTTCTTGACCTGGTAAGGACTTTAGCTGCAGCATTTTATACTATCTGTAGCTTGTTTATTGAAGATGCAGTGCATTACAATAGTCCAGTCTAGAGGTCATGAATGCATGAACTAGCTTTTCTGCATCAGAAACACTTAATATGTTCCGTAGCTTGGCAATGATTCTAAGATGGAAGAATGCTGTTTTTGTAACATGGGAAATATGATTTTCAAAAGATAAGTTGCTGTCTATCCAATCTTTAAATATTTGAACACACTCTGTTAGCTTAGATAGTTTAGAAGTTTAATCTGGTCTTGTTGAGATATATAGTTTAGTATCATCAGCATAACAATGGAAACTAATCCCGTATTTTCTTATAATATTACCAAGGGGCAACATTTTTTAAATATAGCAGAGGACCTAGGACAGATCCTTGTGGTACGCCATACTTTACTGGTGATAACTGAGATTACTCCCCATTTAAATAATCAAAGTGGTTGGGTTGGGATCGGACAGGTAGGATCTAAATCATCTTAAAGCCTGTCTTTGAATACAGTTTTGTAATTAATATTTTAGTATGTCATGATCTATAATGTCGAACGCAGCACTAAGATCAAGTAAAACTAGCAATGAGATGCAGCCTTGGTCTGACGCAAGAAATAAGTAATTTGTAATCTTAACAAGTGCTGTTTCTGTGCTATGGTGAGCAATGTTCCCTCTAATTTTTTTTTCTTGCTGAGCAAATCTTTTCTCTATTGGGCGGACATTTCGGCCACCTGAGCAAAAAACATTCATTATACCTTGTACAGCGCACACACAAAAAAGTGTGTAACTTTTAACTTAAATGTGCTATTTACTGTATATTTGATTTGACCTTGATGTAACTAAATTATGTACATTTTAGGTTACCTGAGATTTTTTTTTTTTTTACAGTTTAATACACTGCTGTTTAAAAGTTTGGAATCAGTAAAGTTTTTTTTAAAGAAGTGTCTTATGCTCACCAAGGCTGTATCTATTTGATAAAAAAATACTGAATATTATTTCACAAATAATATTGTGAAATATTATTGCAATTTAAAATAAAAGTTTTCTATTTTAATTTACTTTAAAGTATAATTTATTCCTGTGATCAAAGCTGAATTTTCAGCATCATTACTCCTGTCTTCAGTGTCACATGATCATAATCATAATAATAATAATAATAATATGCAGATTTTTAATCAATGTTGGAAACAGTTGTGCTGCTTAATATTTTTTGGGATGTGTGATATGTTTGATAAATAAAAAGTTAAAAAGAACAGTGTTTATTCAAAATAGAGATTGTGTGTTACAATATACACTATTCCAAAGTTTGGGGTCAGTAAAAAAGAGTCTTTATTCAGTAAGGATGTGTTAAATGGATACAATTGATAGTAAAGTCTTATATTGTTAGAAAAATATTTATATTTGTAATAAATGCTGTTCTTTTTAAACTTTTTATTAATCAAAGAATCAAAGCAAAAAGTAAAAGGTTTCACTGTTGTAAATCAGCATATTAGATCAGCAACACATCAGCATATTACTATGATTTCTGAAGATCATGTGGCACTGAAGACTGGACTAATGATGCTGAACATTTTTTATTTAGCTTTACAGGAATAAATTATATTTTAAAATATAGGTATTACGATATGAAACCAATATTAGAAATTGCTAAAATATTTCACAATATCACTGTTTTTCTTCTGTAATTTTTAAATCGATATAGCCTTGATGAGCAAGAGACTCCATTAAAAAAACAAGGTCATTATTAAATAGGTTTATAATATAGGCCTAACGAATTATAATATCAAAACAAACTAAAGCAATTAAACTGATAGAATAGAATAGAAAACTGAAGCAAAACTTTAATATTTTAATTAGTTAAATATTTAAAAATAAAGGTGAACATGTGAATACTTATACTTCATTGCTATGAAGTAGGCTGCTCAATATACCTGTGTGTGACTCTGTAAATGTCTCTGAGTTTTGTTTCTGTTTTGTACCCACCCTCCGCTATGTACAGCCCTTAATCAAGCCACTCTTCTTTAAATACATGAGGACGTTTTATTTCACATGTCACTGTATTTGCGTTGGCTCTCGATTTGAGCTATTTAGTCCTCACTCCGCAACCACTGAAGTAATGTTATATAGTAAAGTAGTCACTACAGCGACTCACTTAGCGCATATCATTCTCTTTCTATGAAACCTGTAAACTGCATTCACCGGTTCTAACTCTATAGCAGCACCAGCTCTAGCAGTTTGCCCGAGCATTGCAATTCTTTCACTTTTTCTAGAATTCCATCAAATGATTTTTCCCGATAAATTTTTGAGTGTGTACGGCACATATTTCTTTGCGCACAGCTTAGAAGAAACATTGATGGTGGGGCCTGAAACTTGACTGAAATTCTTCACAGAGATTATTTGTTTTGCAACAAGGAGCACAATTGAGCAGACACAACATTTTCTAAATTTTTTAATTAAACAGAAGATTTGAAATGATCTGTAATTTGCCAGTTCACTGGGATCTAGTTGAGGTTTCTTAATAAGAGGCTTAATAACCGCCAGCTTGAAGGGTTTTGGGACGTGACCTAAAGATAACGATGAGTTAATAATATTGAGAAGCGGTTCTTCTGCTACAGGTGACAACTCTCTCAGTAATTTAGTGGGTACAGGATCTAATAAACATGTTGTTGGTTTAGATGCAGGTATAAGTTTATTTAGCTCTTTCTCTCCTATAGTTGTAAAGCAACTATTTCTTTGGGTGCGATGAATGAAGCAGCTGGAAACCTGTATCAGGCAAGAATGGGACCAAATTCCAACACCAAAACTCCTGAAACTCATAACCTCGATGCCCAGACGTCTTTAAACTGTTTTGAAAAGAAGAGGAGATGCTACACCAAGATAAACATGCCCCCGTCCCAACTATTTTGAGACCCATAGCAGGCATTACATTTGAAATGAGCTCATTTTGTGCATAAAATTGTAAAATGTCTCAGTTTAAACATTTGTTATGTTATCTGTGTTTTATTGTGAATAAAATATTGTCTCATGTGATTTGAAATTCGTTTAGTTTTAATTTTATTAAAATGTAAAAGACATCTCAATATTTCCAGAATTCGGGTTGTAGTCTGGGGTACTTTTCCCAACAGCATTGTTAGCCAACTTTGGTCGCAATTTCCGTCATGACAAACAGAGTTCAACAATTCTGTGTTTCCCGAAACCATAAATGCCTAAGGTAACCCCAGAGTATGATGTAAGAGGGAACCTGTGATCAATCAAACATCAAATAAAGCAAAATGACAGGGAACAAAAAAATAGTTTATTAGTCATCAGGTGCCATGTTCAATATAGCTGCATCTTAGAGATCTATAATTAGTTAAAGAGCTGAATTTATTACTCCACCATTACTTTAGTTGAATAAATGTGTTTTCCTTCCTAAAAAGTTATTCGCTTAAATTAAAAACCTTTACAGCTGAGGGGATAAATGAATGCCTAAACCGATTTGTTTGACTAATCGTGGTTCTATAACGAATACCAGAAGCGAGAAGGTGAAACTCGTGATACATGGGGTGGGAATCACCTAACAACATGCTCTGGGCTTTACCCAAAACTTGTCTATGATATAACTGGGCCATAGTCATCTGCTTCCTCCCTGTTATTTTACTTCCCTGGTTTACAATCCTCTCAAGACCATTCTTGTTTTCCACATGAAGAGAATTAAACCAGCACAACAGTGACTCAATATAGGATCTGTAGAACATGCAAATCAATGTTTTATCCACATTAAATGACCTTAGTTTCCACAAGCATACAATCTTGTTTTCTCTTCTGATCGTGTTTCTTGAGTTTCTTCTCTGTGATCTGTGTTTATAATCACTCGTGACCGGAGGATTGACGCCACATTCATTAGTCTTAATGTTATTACGGAGGAATATGAAGCTGCTAGAAGAGTTTTAGTGGCATTACAGGAAGTGATGTCAGAGGAACATGCTCTCGTTCACTGCAATAACCCGCTTCACTGCAGCATGAACGTCTGCATTTATCAAGAGAACAGAGATTATATAAAGCTATGGTTAAGTTTTCATGTGTTTGCTGTGCTCATTTATATTGAAGTGACCTTTGACCTTTGTTGTGAATGTTGACTTATTTTTTCTTTTTTAAGAAAGGTTTTAAGAACACTCATTCTATCTGTGTTTTTCAGATCACTGCCATGTGAGATTATTATAAATAATTAGCATGAGACCATTGATTATAAACAGGGCCGCTGCTGGCCAAATGGCTGCCCTAAGCAGGATTGTATTGTTGTGCTCCCTCCCTCAAATATTATGCAAGTAATTAAATAAATTGTAATTAAATTGTATTGTTTACAATTGCACCTCTAGAATAGACAGTTATCTATGGCTATTGGCATATTTTATTAATAGAGATGTCTGATTTAGTTTATAGTCTCAAGCATTCAGAAATTAAGCAGTTTTACGATAAAACCATGGTTCATTTTGTAAGGGTTGAATAAATTATAGAGGCTGTGTCATCTATAGCAAAAAGCTGGCCAAAACTGAAAGATTAAGTGTATATTTGAATTAAATGTTTGGTCGATTGCCTATTAAACGTGGATTTGATCATCCTGTAAGTATAACAGCAGACATTACCAGGCCTTTGCAGGCTTTCTTAAAACATGAAATGTACATAAATGGTTTATTTTGTATTACATTTTGTATTTTAACAGTGTAATTCAATAATTATTAATTAGCCAACCAGAATTACCTCAGTGTTTTTATATAATGCACTTTAAGTCCTTTTAAAGGCTGTTGTTGGCTTAGGTCTGTTTTTGTAACCACAATATATATATATAATTTTAGTACTGCTTTTTAAATTATTATTTGAAGTAACAAAACCATGTTTAATTTGCGGTTACCAGCTACAAGAACAATGATATTTTATTTTGTTTTATTTGTGTAAAAACCATGGCTAACATGGAAACTCAGAGAGAATATTCGATGCGTTGATGGTGGCACATTATTTACGCCAAAAACTTTTCACAGTATTATGAATGTACCTGAAAGTGATGCACGGGCTGCGTTTTCATCTTCTTTTTTGTTTCTTTTTCTTTTCCCTGCACCGGATTGCTGTTGTCTATTAACGAGCATAGTTGTACATTAATTATGATCATTTGCATTCAGCCGTAAACATGAGGTGCGAGCGGTCGCGGTCGCGGATGCGGGAATGGTGCGTCAGTCAAACAGTCAAATGCAAACTGAGAATATTATACAAACCCGCAATAATTAAATATGTGAAATAAGACAAATATCATTTATTCATTTAATCCCATTTTATTAACCGATAACTTTGCTACTGACCTTCGTTGATCCAATTCAACCATAATAAGCAAAAATGACACATTTGTGTTTGAGTTTAGTTATTGCTGAATAGTGTTGATCTTTCTTCTCCTGTATCATATTCTTCATGTGATTAGTTTGAGCGGCGTCCTCTTCTGTACAGACGTGATTTTACATTTCCTTCAGCCTGAGGCATATTCATTCACTTTTGTTGTGAAAGGGATTTACATTTGTAAAAAAATTACTTTTTATATTAAAAACAAGCAAGCCCTGCCCAGATTTAAAAAGTATCTCAATAGTAATGTAACGCATTATTTTCCAGAAATAGTAACTAATGAAATTAGTTACTTTTTTAGGGAGTAACGCAATATTGTAATGCATTACTTTAAAAAAATAGCTTTCTCCAACACTGAATATAAAACACACACACACACTGATTTTCTGTCTATATGAGGATTTATTACACACATTTATTCTGACATGTTATTTTACTGACAGAAGTTCAGCTGCAGTATTAATGTCATGAAGAGAAAAGAAGAGACTCTATAACATCTAACTATTACTGATTTATCATACAGCACAAAGCATTATGGGTAGAATCTCTCGTCTTTAATCTATTCTGATTCATCAACACTGATGAGTTTCACTGATGATCCGGATCCAAAATCTAAACCCAGGATAGAGCACTACATTAAAATCTAAATCGAGTTTGAGAAAAGCACAGAAACATGGTCACTCGGGACGCACACACACACTTACCTTACTGTCTATATGAGGATTTATTACACATTTATTCTGACATGTTATTTCACTGACGGAAGTTCAGCTGCAGTATTAATGTCATGAAGAGACTATAACATCTCACTGTTACTGATTTATCATGCAGCTCAAAGCATTATGGGTAGAATCTCTCTTCAATCTATTCTGGTTCATCAACACATTTTGTCAGTTTCATTGATGATAATTTATGAACATTAAACCCAGGATAGAGCAGCTGAGTGAATGTGGTCTGGACTGTGTGGATGAGACTCATTGTGTCAGAGACGCTGTAGAAGGACAGAGTTCCTGCACCGTGATCAACAAACACTCCTATTCTACTGCTGATGGACTCTACAGAGAGAGCAGTCTGTATGTTATTGTGCCAGAATGAGAATCTGGAGGGAGAGCAGAACAAACTCCAGGACTGATCATTATATCCAAACCGACACTCTTTACCCCGTCCCTTCCTACTGATGCTCTTATATGACACTGATATACGCACACCATAATCTCCACTCCACTCCAGCTCCCAGTAACAGCGTCCACTCACACTCTCTCTACACAACACCTGAGGCCGATAATCAAATCTGTCTGGATGATCAGGATACGACTGGACTGTGCCAGCAACAGTAATCACTCTGCTGCTCTCAGACAGACGGAGGTATTTATGTGCTGTGTTCAGATCCAGAGTGAACTGATGATAATCTGATGGAGATAAAACACATCAAAATCATGAGTTATGAATCTGTTTGATCTTTTAATGTTGCTGAACTCTTCATGTTCAGTGTATCATCAGTGTCTCAGTACAGATGACCAAATATCTGTGCAAATCATCATCATTACATCATTACATCATCATAAACTCTTCTTTCACCTTCTACAGAAGAACATGAACACACTCAGTGAGTTTTCTGCTTGTTTTCTTACTGACTTACATTGTAGGAAGTCGTTCCTGGTCCTGGGAACAATGTTGGTGAACGTGACTGTGGAAATCAACAGACATGAACAGTGTGATTCTCATGATCCTGCGTCCATTCCTAAGACATTTCTAATTTGATGTTCTCCATGATATGAGATGATGATGGACTGAGAGCAGATGAATCTCCAGGACTTTACCTCTGTCTGGGATCTTCTTTTGCTCCTCTTTGAAGAAATCCTCCAGTTTGTCTCTCAGCTGATGGACAGATTCTCTCAGATCATCAGAAGAGATGAGAGAACTGAAGAGATCATCATTTATGTCTGTAGATTCAGGAGGTGCTGAGAGAGACTGGAAACTCTACAGAAAACAGAAATCAAAACTCATCAGCTCCACACTTCACCCAATAACCTGCACCAACATCAGATTTGACTGATCTTTAGTAACTCAGCTCAATCCAGCACTTTCACAGCATCAGCTTCATTCATCTCATATTCATTATATCACGTTAGAGCTACAGATTGTAGTATTTGCCACTTACACTATGTGAACTTTCTAGGAAATAGTTTGGGTGAAAATAGTTTGGGTGTTCCTGTGGCTCAGTGGTTAGAGCATTGCGTTAGCAGCACAAAGGTTGTGGGTTCGATCCCCAGGGAACACATACTGACCAAAAAAAATAACAAATGTGTAGACTAAATGCCAGAGGTGGAAAGTAACGAATTACATTTACTCGCGTTACTGTAATTGAGTAGCTTTTTTGTGTACTTGTACTTTTTTAAGTAATTTTTTATCTGTAATTTTACTTTTACTTAAGTATATTTTGTGGGAAGTATTGTACTTCACTACATTTTAAAACACATGAATTACTGAGTTTAAAAAAAATCGCTCCGTGGAAACAACTGCAGCAAATAATGGGCAGAAGAAGAAACTGGCGCTAAAAATCACAAGAAAGATGCAGACGGACAAGACAATGGTGCAGACCCAGCTGAAAACCAAACCCCGTCGTACTCTACTGAAGTTGAACTCAAAGGAATGAAGTGAACCCCTGGCCATATTCATGCTCTATTATGCAGTGTTAGCTGTGTTTGCCTCGGGAGACCGAACTAGCAGCTTATAAATATATCGACATCGCCCTTCGCAAGCATGTAGAGGTAAGGTAAATACTTACATCATTGCATTGGTGGTTAAAATTAAGCTTTGACGGTTTAGCAAAAGGTCTTGCAAAAATGAGCCAAAAAGACAGTGGTGCAGGGTGTGCAATATTGTCTGCGATAATATAATAATTGTTGTTTTAACGATGTGCGATTTGACATTATCAGTATTTTGCCAAAAACCAAACAAATCACTCTAAACAGTGTGCGTGAAATCTAGAAACGTTAGATAAGACTAATCCGCGTGCATCTGGAGTGCTTTCTTTGTCTGTTAAAATGCGTTTAGAATGATCACAACATTGAAGATATAGAAGCAGAAAATTTATATAATTGTATATAGTAAGTCAACATCACATGAAGAATGCAGTTTTTCTCAAAAAATCACCATGATTACATCGGCCTGTAGTTTTTCTTTTTACACAGTAAAAAAAAAAACAAGAAGTTAATTAAGAGACTTACGTTTTAGACACCATATTGCCTGTTTTTGCTCTATTTCGACAACAAAAGTAATTCCAAACACAGTTTTGCGTCTCTGACTGAGCAATGACGGTGTTTTGTTCCTGAATGAATTAACCGTTTAAATGATTCTGTTCAATCGCAATGACTCTCTTATCAGTGACTTACCTACTGGTGGTTCTAATTTAACATTTTAAAGTATCTTTTGATTTATTTCAATAATTCAATAATTTCAAATGACTATTTAACATTTGTGACCCTGGCCTGGAGCACAAATCCAGTCTTAAGTTGCTGGGGTATATTTGTAGCAATAGTAGCCAACAATACATTGTATGGGTTAAAATTATACATTTTTCTTTAATGCCAAAAATCATTAGCATATTAAGTAAATATCATGTTCCATTAATATATTTTGTAAATTTCCTACTGTAAATATATCAAAACTAAGAGCTTAATTTGAACAACATTAAAGGAGATTTTCTCAATATTTGGATGTTTTGCTCCCTCAGATTCCAGATTTTCAAATATCGTCCGATCATAACAAACCATACATCAATGGAAATATGATTTATTCAGCTTTCAGATGATGTATAAATCGCAATTTAGGAAAATGGACCCTTATGGTTTTGTGGTTCAGGGTCACATTTTATGTCTTATTTATCAAAACATTATTTCTGCATTTGTAACTGCAGGCTAAATGCATTCATGTCAGTGTGTAATACATCTATGTCACTTCAGATGAAGCTTCTGCGTTTCCTCTGCATTGCAAAGATTAATTTTGTTCATACTGATTTAATTTGCCTGGTAACAGCCCAAATGTCTTATTATTCTAATTAACCGATTCATTTAATTAAAAACACCTAGTTTGAGATTTATAGGCCCATATCCCAGGTGTGTCAAACTCTGGAGGGTGTTACTGGAGGGCCACAGCCCTAAAGAGTTTAGTTCCAACCCTGCTCCAACACACTTACCATGTAGTTTTCAAATAAGCCTAAATGATTAGTTTAGCTGGATCAGATGTGTTTAATTAGGGTAATATCTACACTGTGTAGGGCTGTGGCCCTCCAGGAGCTGAGTTTGACACCTTTGGTCTTTCCCATTTTTTCCTCCCATTGTTAAAATGTAACTAAGTAATTTTTACTCAGAGTATATTTTAAATTAGCTACTTTTTACTTTTACTTGAGTATATTTTTAGACTGGTACTTTTACTTGTATTTAAGTAAAATTTCAGTAATGTAATGGTACTTTTACTTGAGTAGAATATTTTTGTACTCTTTCCACCTCTGCTAAATGTACTGTAAGTCGCTTTGGATAAAAGCATCTGCTAAATGCCTAAATGTAAATGTAAATGTAACATCGGCTAAGAACATAAATGTCCATCTAACAGCTCAAGCACATCAATGGAGACTCATTGTAGGGTTGAGTAGATTTGCTCAGGAAAAGCAGCTAAAAGTCTACGATTAGTTTGAGCATTATTTATCACTTTAGAGAGGTTAGAGACACTGAAACTTCACAAGAACCCTTAAGACACAATCAGGTTTGGTTTGGTTTCTAAACACTAAAGCATTGCTAATATACAGTCTGACTTCATGTTTGAGGTCTTCATAGTCTGATTTTATCAAGTTTGAGGATCACCTGATCCAATTTTGATGAATGTTCCTCAGAATAAGTACTAGCGAATTCACAAAAGAAAAATGTGGTAAAAAGTTTTGAACTGTTGGTGGCGCTAGTGGTGTTTGACAGATAAATATATCTAGAAGAAAGAGCTCAGAGAAATTATTCCTAAGAGGTTTTCTGAAAGCCAATTGTAAGCGGCGTCACTTTCAAAAGAAGATGATCAGATGAGAGTCTGACTGATGATTATATAATAAGACACACATGAACTGTTTCTCTGTGAGTCTCCCCAATTGTAAGTCGCTTTGGATAAAAGCGTCTGCTAAATTACTAAATGTAAATGTAATGTAAATGTCTCCTGTCACAGCAGGATCTGCTCAAGTCCACTATGATCCTGTTCTTCTAGATCTGTGTTACCTGCAGGAACTGGATGTGATCCTGTGTGTGTGAAAGCTGCTTCAGCTCAGCGTTTCTCCTCCTCAGATCATTGATCTCCTGCTCCAGTCGCTCCAGTCGTCCTTCAGCTCGACTCACTGCAGCTTTTTGCTGATCTCTGATCAGCCGTATCAATTTAGTTAAGATCCTCTCACTGTCCTCCACTGCTGTCTGTGCAGAGCGCTGTTAGGACACACAGTGATTCAGGCTTCAGTGAGTCTGAACTGAGACAGAGACAAACTTCTCTTCTTCTCGAGACTCACCTTCTGAGACTCCACAGCCTCTCTCAGCTGCTGGAGATCTTTCTCTCTCTCCTGGATTCTCTGCTGGAACGTCTGCTGCGTCTCCTTCAGCTGATTCTGCAGCACAAATAAATGATAGTGAATCTCATATAAAACTACTGCCACTAAATCATCAATGAATACAAGAAAAGTGGAACTGATAACTAATGGCTGTAGGTTCAAACTCCAACAGTGATGACCGGTCACAGTCATCATACATGAATTACTACAAGTTTAAGTGTTATAAAACTGACTCAGGTGTTATTGTTTCACACTGAAAGTGTTTCTGCTGTGTAGAAGAGCTTGCATTTTGACGGATGAAAGTATATATTTTGTCAAAGAACAGGTGAATAGTTCCCTCCATTAGTTTATGTTGTTTAAAGAAAGATAAAGTTTATAAAGGTTTATTAAGGTTTCTGGTGCATTTTTTGCAAAAAGTGAAAGTTTTCTTGCAGCTGCTAATTATTTCCGCTGGCAGTGTGAATGCTGTACGCTGTTAATATGGTGCCAATATAAACACATATGAGACCAATGTCAGCAGTATTTCATCAGTGTTTAGTATAATACCTGTTTCTCTGTCCTCTGAGCTGCAGCTGGTACAGTGTCGTGGTTTTTATGCTCATCCATCGTACACAGCACACATATACATTTCTTATCAGTGCGACAGAAAACCTCAAGGAGCTTCTCATGTTTCTGGCAGATCATCTCCTGCAGTCGTCCAGTGGCATCAGTCAAACTGTGTCTCTTTCCTTTAAACCAACTCTCGTGTTGTTCAAGATGATGCTGACAGTAAGAGTTCAGACACATCAGACAGGACTTGGCGGCTTTGTATTTTCTTCCAGTACAGACGTCACACTGCACATCTCCAGCTTCAGCATCACAGTCAGCAGGACGTTTCCTCTTCTTTAGTTTCTCCTCCACTTCAGCCAGCATGGTGTTTCTAGCTAAAGCAGGTCTTGGACTGAAGGTCTGTTTGCACTGAGGGCAGCTGTAGTCTCTCATCTGATCCTCCTGATCCCAGCAGACTGTAATACAGCTCTCACAGTAACTGTGTCCACAGGGAATGGTCACTGGATCCTTCAGAAGATCCTGACACACTGGACACAAGAACTCATCCTGAAAAACTCTTGCTTCTGCCATTTTACTGCTTGAATACAGAGACACCGACACACTACAGCTCAACTACACTTCAGTTTCTCTTTCACTCAACATGTGTTTCCTGTTTCCTGGTTCTGTGTTTGAGGTACGCAGTGTTGGGGAGTAACTAGTTAAATGAAACGCAATTACATAATTTAATTACAAAATAAATGTAATTGTAATAAGTTACAGTTATTAAAAAAAATTGTGTAGTTAAATTAAAGCTATTTTGCCAGCAGCCATATCACCCTGTAGCCCAAGACCGGTTCCCACTGAAGCTAAGCAGGGTTGAGCTGGTCAGTACCTGGATGGGAGACCTCCTGGGAAAACTAGGTTGCTGCTGGAAGAGGTGTTAGTGAGACCAGCAGGGGGTGCTCACCCTGTGGTCTGTGTGGGTCCTAATCCTCCAGTGTAGTGACGGGGACACTATACTGTCAACAAGCACCGTTTTTCAGAGGAGACGTGAAACCGAGATTCTGACTTTCTGTGGTCATTAAAAATCCCAAGATGTCCTTCGAAAAAGTGTAGGGATGTAACCCTGGCATCCTGGCCAAGTTCGCCAATTGGCCTCTGACCATCACGGCCTCCTAATCATCCCCATACACTGATTGGCTTTATCAGACAGAGACAGAGTCTCCTCTCCACCAGTAAGCTGGTGTGTGGTGGGCGTTCTAGTGCAATATGGCTGCCGTTGCATCATCCAGTTGGATGCTGCACACTGGTGGTGGATGAGGAGATTCCCCCCGTTCATGTAAAGTGCTTTGAGTACCCAGAAAGGCATTATATACATATACATTATATACATTAATATTCCATATTTTCTAAAGGTTAGTACTAAAGAACTGCACTCAGTCATACACACCTTTGTGCTATTCCTGTTATACAGTATTTTAAAGTAAACAGTAGGGATTAAACAATGCAGTTCAATAAATACCTCGATTTTCTTATCCATGGCTTTTGGTTTGGTTTGGATTGCTTGGCACATCAGAGTATTTTTTTGCGATTTAAAATGCTATAAAAAAACACAAAACTGCAGTATACATCTGTACACTGTAGAAAAACATAGATCAGCACATCTACTTCAAATTTCTTTTGATAGAAGTATTATCTTATGGATTGTCCATTATTTACTGCTATAAACACATGTCATGTCTAAACTGGACACCAGAGGTTGCCCTCGCTCAGAAACTCCACAAATGCATCATAGAAGTGATAGAATTGATGACGCTCCAGTAAATCACTAATATGGGCAAAAGCATTCAGCTATCTCTGTAACTGAATAAAAAAAATTAGAAACACTTTGAATGATGAAACATGACTTGAATGATTAAGTATATTTACAATCCTTTGCTAATCAACATCAGATAACAAAAGGATGTTATTTCAAACATTCAAGTGATGCTGTGGAGTATATTATAATGTTCTCTTTTGCTGGACAACAGGTTTAGAAACTCTTCTCATTACACATCATAACATTTGAATATGTTTAGGCTGTGTTGCTTTTTCAAATGCATGTTATAAGCGAGGATGCGTTACCTTATCTCAGCAGGTGAACTCAAGACACACAAACATAGCCAAATCAGAGATAAATAAAATCCACAGAAATTATGCTGTTGTCACGTGCTATCGTAAACTTTCTATTTCCCCACTTATAAAGTTGTGATTACGACGTGCTCGTCGCATTCAAGTGATTTGTTGGTGAAAATAATACAATTTAATATTCCATTAGTAGATAACCATAAACATTCACTGCGCTAGATAGTCAGTTTGCTGAAGATACTGAAATTTTGGTCAAATACATCCTTATTTCACTTTTTTTTATAATACCTACATGCTTCAAATGATTGTTCATATAAATAGGCACTACTTTAACGACAAGACACGGTGATGTAGTAATAAAGAATAACACTGACAGCAGCAACTGTTGTCCCATCCGCCATGTTTAAAGTTTACGGCCTGCCCAACTCGTTAACTCAAGTATCAAAAATACAACTTGAGAAGCCGTTTATGTCAAATTTCTGATTAGGAATCTCATGATTATGATAATCATTTTATAATTATGAAAATGTATATCGTAAAACAGTTGACTGATATTAAATAATTTGCAACGCCCATCTTACCTTGCTCTCTTAAAATGACGATTCATGCTTGAATTCTTGCTCTGCTTCTGTAACCAGTAAAGCCAGCCTACTTCAATTTTGATTGATCTCAATTATTTTGACGTTAACAAGTGCTGTTAGACTGCTGAAGCTGACCAGGCTGAAAATGTAACTTGTAAACATTTTTGACATCCTGAGAAGTGGAACCAGACGAGACCTTTGCACAATCAGACTCTGCTTTAGACTAGATTTAAACTGCTTATTTTGTCTGGCCAGAGGAGAATTACACTTTTTCGACACACTATTTCCCCATCTAAATACTGTAAAGCTGATATAAAGCCACCCAGATTTATATCAAGCTGATGTAAAGCTGCTTTGACACAACTGCATTGTTAAAAGCGCTATACAAATAATAGTGACTTTACTTGCTGTGATGCGCTCGGAAACCAAATTGAAAATTGTCCAGGTATCCATTTGATTTTAAGTAGTTGTTTAGCTGATTAAAATCTACCTGTAAGAGCCATTTTTGGTCTTTACTTTGAATTAGGTACATGCATGTCCAGTAGGGGTCACTCTTGGGTGATTGTTCACAAATTATAGGTGAGAACAGGTAACAGGTGTTGCTGGAGGGAAGGTGCACACAGTTTTTTGACTGCTACGCTAGGCTGTTTGTACCACGCTGTAAAGGTCAATGACTAGTGGATTTATTGACTGTTGTTTGGATTCCTGCCTACATGGAAATTAAGACTAGTAGCGGTAAAATAAATCTACAATAATGAGCATTTTAAGCTTTTGTGTGGACATTGCAGTTAATAGTAATTCAAGCATGCGCGTCCATTTACAAGCAGCATCCCTCAGCTTCCTAAAGTATTAGACTTAGCTGCTTACATTATTCAAAAAACTGTATTGATCTAAAGGAGCTGTGTGAGATGAGATCATCTGCAATCACGATGAGAGGACGTCGCAGCATTCGCATCTGTGAATTACAGCACATCTTTCTTACTGGGTTACGGACCATCCATCAGTAAAACGGAAGAGACCGGATCTGTTCTACAAACATCAGCAAAGGAGCTTTGTTCAAACATTGGCGCCCAACGTTAAGAGGTATGTTTAGTAGCGCTACTTATTGTTGAATGGCCATCTAATTTTGTGCGCACACATTATGGAACATAAATCCAATGCATTGGTTGTCAAAGAAAATAATTAACTTTGCGAACAAGTTTTAGTATCCCTACAGTCGTGTTTTTCAAATGACGTTGCTGTTCAAATGGACAAATAAAAACGTGTTGTGAAATTAACTCCTAAAGCATTTATTGCAAAGGTTGAAAAGTTGCTGAATGATAGAAAATCTGTGTTAACTACAGCTACTAATTTAAGAAGAAAAAAATATGCAAGGTCTGATGCAACAAAGAAATGCAAAAGGTGTACAAAGTGGTTTTGATGATCTTTTAAACTTGTGTGATGAAGCAAAAGGTATTCATGGTTATTTGATGGGTATGTTACCTGAAAGTGAAAAGGAAAAACATGACATGGTTTAAAGCAAAAATGGTTGTGAATAATTATTTTATTTCTGAAGTCAAAATGTGGGTATCATGTACTGAAAATGAAATTAGGCCTACTTTAAATGAGGTCATGCATGACAAGGTTTATGGAGTTGATCCACATGATAGTATTTCAAATGTTGGTAGTAAACGTTCAAGTAAAGCAAGTACATGCAGTAGTGTTTCTTCTGCCAGAGTTATAGCTGAGGCAGATAAGGCTGCACTGCTCACTCGTATGGCAGCATTAAAGGAAAAACATGCTTTGGAGGAGCAAGAGCAGATGATAAGGAGGAAAATTGAGCAACTGGAGTTGAATGCAATGCTAGCAGAGTCTACTGCTAAACTTGCAGTTTGTCAGGCCTCTGAAAGTCACAGTGTTTCCAAAGCCTCTTATACTATGTATTCACAGTTGGAAAAGGAAAGGGAGAAAGCACCTTAAATTATATTGAATCCAATGGCAGAGGAGTTTGAATCTGCTGTTTGTAGTAAAATGGAAAGACAAGTATCAGCAGCTGATCCTCCTTTGACATCTTCTGTGCCGTATCAGGAAATTTGTCAGCAGCCTTGGCAGAAATGTATTGACTTAGAAAGACGGAGTTCCCAGCATATACTAGGAGATACATCAGTTCAATTTCATGAACCTCCTTCATCGGATAGGACTTTTCAACATCTGTCAGTTCAGTCTCATGGACCTCTTCCAGCTGATAGGATTCCTCAGCATGCATCAGTGCAACCTCGTGGACTTCTTGCACTTGATAGGATTCTTCAGCATTCATCAGTTCAACCTCATGGATCTCTTGCGCCTGATATGATTTCTCAGCATGCGTCAGGTCAACCTCATGGATTTCTTGCACCTGATAGGATTTTTCAGCATGCATCATTCCGATCCAGAATTTAATCAAAACGTAGCTGTCATTCGGCAACTTGGACCTCAAAATTCAACGGTGTCACAGAGCACTCGGGCCCAAACCACCCGCTGATGCACACCCTAGATCTGTGGTGGAATTCTTCATGGAATATAAGATGAAGGAATTGGTCCTCCGTTCTGCAAAGAGGAAGTAAGAAGTGTACTGTAATGGGAAAAATGATTTTCTTTGACCAAGACTATCCACCTGAGATCCAACAGAAAAGACGGGCATTTGCACCAATTAGGACAATTCTGAAAGAGAAAGGGATTCAATTCAACCGCCGGCGAAACTGAACGTTTTTCTGGAAACCGGTCTGGTTATATATAATACGACGAAAGAAGCTTAGAAAGACTTGAAAGAAAAGGGACCGATAAGTAGCGAAGAGGCAACTGGAGTAGGAACTTCTGGAAAAGTGAAACCAAGGCTTTGGGAAAAGGTTAGCGCGACATCAAAGAAAAGTAAGGAAGCACATCGAGTGAAGATCCGGGAGAAACTGCGGGGATTTCAAAGAGACAATGCAAGCTCCGTCTGAATGAACGGGTGAAGCTGAGACCCCCCCCCATCATAAAACTTTGAAATACTAGTAAGACTTTTTTAATTTGTGGATATACTTTTAATGGTGGACGTATAAACTGAACGAAAGAGGACAGATACTTTATCCGAGCTGCCTTGTGATAAAAAAAGTATGAACAATTGAAGACACGATGTTCAAAATGTAGTTACGTACTAACATTTGTTGATGCAAAAAGCCTAGAATTTGTATTAAAACAATCTTGTTATCATAGAAGATAGAAGACATTTTATGGGAAGCTAGACAAATGAGAATCTGACGAAAGAATTATACTTATTAGATGTTTGGAGAGATCTATATCCATTCAAAATAGAATATACTTTATTTTTTTCTGCTAGCAGGTTGACAATCTTGACACACTGCTTGACACACTGCACTGCTTGTCAAGATAGCAGGTTGACGATTTAACATTTCAAAATGTTGCTATAAATTTCTTCAAGAACAGACATAGTCACTTATTTTTGAAATTGTGGTCGAATCTGTGTGTCCTCTGCATAACTAGAAGATGTGCCAGTCTCCTTTCTGAAATTATTGATCTTCTCAGAAAAGAAGAAAGCAAACTCATTGCATTTGCTGTCGGAGAGAATTTCACTAGGAATCTGACTTGGGGAGGGGGGGTTGTCAGTCTCTCCACAGAAACAAAAATAGAGCAAGTGTTGTTTGAGTTAAGGTTTGAGAAGAAGGATTGTCTAGCTGTGACTAGTCCCACACTGAATACAATACAAATTAAACTCAGATGAGCTTTATTTGTCACATACACAATTATACAGAGTATAATGAGGAGTGAAATGTGTTCTCTGCATTTAACCCATCCAAGTGGAGCAGTGGGCAGCCGACATTGCGGCCCGGGGAGCAGCTGGGGGTTCGGTGCCTTGCCCAAGGGTCTCACCTCAGTCGTGGACACTTC
This sequence comes from Oxygymnocypris stewartii, assembly GCA_003573665.1. Lineage (NCBI taxonomy): Eukaryota > Metazoa > Chordata > Actinopteri > Cypriniformes > Cyprinidae > Oxygymnocypris > Oxygymnocypris stewartii. Next base: position 25,656 of record QVTF01022309.1, read on the forward strand.
CTGCCAGAGCCGGGATTCAAACCCACAATCTTGGGTTACCTCGGGTTTCAAGTCCAACGCTCTATCCATTAGGCCACGACTGCCCCATAGCCCCTAAAGGCATGAAGGCTGTCGTTATAGATTCTATAGTGAATTTTGAGTTTCGTCTTCCGCCACATCCACTCTGCTTTTCTGCATTGTCTTTTCATACTCTGAACTGCTGTTGATTTTTTCCAAGATGATTTTTGTCTGCAAGTTTTGGAGAAGATCACCAGAGTCTGCAGAAATGCTTGGTGTTGAAGATATAGTCTTCATAAATAGCGCACTAGTGTTCTCGTTAATGCATCTCTTTCTGGCATAGACAGATCTAGATTCAGTGGTAGCAGAGATCAATATATCAAAGAAAATACAGAAGAGATCAGATGATGCTACATCCTTAATAACAATGGATGAAATGTTTTTTCAGTGTCACCAAACCCACCCAAATGTCACCCAGCCCACTCTCTCTTCGATCTGTTGCCTTCTGGTCGGCGCTACAGAGCACTGACCACCAGAACAGCCAGGCACAAGAACAGCTTTTTCCCGCAGGCTATATTAAGCCTGAACAATTAAACTTTCATAATTATACATCGTCCATCTGACATATTTTTACACAAACTGCACAGTTTGTAAATAACAAATCTGCACACTTATAACATATCTGTACATTTATTTAAACAATTACTTCTATTTCTGTTTGTAGTACATTATTTAATTAGTTTTGTCCCATATTAGTGGTGTATCCCATCCCTATGTTATTCCTATGTATGTCTACACTATGTCTGTACTTTCTTCTGCTCTGGAAGCTCCTGTCGTCAAGTCAAATTAATTGTGTGTGTAAACATACTTGGTAATAAAGCTCTTCCGATATCTTGTGCAAATTGACCGTACTCACCCAATATCTGTTATTTGTTTTTCAATTTTATTTATACATTTTTTTTTTTTTTTTTTACATTTATGCATTTATGCATTTAGCAGACGCTTTTATCCAAAGTGACTTACATTTTCAGGCAATCTCCGAGGACCTGACATGGACTACACACATTCAGACTCAGGTTAAGAAAGCCAGGCAAAGACTGTACCATTTATTTATTTTTTTGCACTGTCCATTGAGCGGACCTGTCCTGACTTACATTTCACTACTGATTATACCCTGTATGATTATGTATGTGACGAATAATAAAGAACCTTGAACCAATACATTTTTTATCAGTACGTGTGTTCCCTTGGAACTGAACCCACAACCTTTTGCGCTGCTAACGCAAATATTAATGCAACTGCTGATATTTATTTAATATTTTGAGGTGTTCAGTTTTATTTTGGTTCTCCTCAAAAATCTGCTTGCTCTTGTTTGTGTTACATGTTCTCTGTGCCTTGTCTTGGACTTTTATGTCACTTCCTGTCTCCCGTGGTGTTTGAAGACAGTTTGTATCTTATCTTATCGTGTTCAGCTTGTTAGCATCCTGTATGTGTGTATATATATATATAGCCCTAGTTATTTGTGAGTTATTGAATGTAATGGTTGTCTGTTTGCCTATCCTACTGTTCTTTGTTCCCTGTGGTTATTGGCTTATTGTTTGTTGTAGCTTTTCCATGAAATATCTGCACATAGATCCTTGTCTCTGCCTGTTTTCTCCAGCTTCCCCACAACATTACACTTTTTCACTGAAATGTATCTTTGACTAGTGCATCTTTGAGCCTATATTTAGTATAAGTAAAATACTTAGGTACTGTTAAAATCAGATACGCTAATATTTTTTCTCAAGTTTTACTCAAGTATGGATTTTAGGTACTCTTTACACCACTGACACACACACACACACACACACACACACACACACACACACGCGGGCGCATGCACACGTTTGTTTCTGTAAACTGTGGGGACTTTCCATCGACTTCTATTACTTTTACACTTTCAAAACAATATTTTCAACCCCCTAACCCTAAACCTACCCCATACAGAAAACCTGTTTGCATTCTTAAACTTTCAGATAAACATCATTTGCTATTTGTAATCTTTTTTGTTTTCCTTCGTAGGGACTGCAGGCCAGTCATATGGGCTTAAATAAATTATGCTCTTGGGCAAAATATGCAGGCTGACATGCAGTACAATCTATATCTTCAATTATATTTAATATAAATGCATTTTAATCTAGATATTTTTTCTTGTTCTCAATAACTGAAACTCGTGATACATGGGGTAGGAATCACCTAACAACATGCTCTGGGCTTTACCCAAAACTTCTATGATATAACTGGGCCATAGTCATCTGCTTCCTCCCTGTTATTTTACTTCCCTGGTTTACAATCCTCTCAAGACCATTCTTGTTTTCCACATGAAGAGAATTAAACCAGCACAACAGTGACTCAATATAGGATCTGTAGAACATTCACATCAGTGTTTCCTGTTTGCTGGTTCTGTGTTTGAGGTACAGAGTGTGTAATCATTTTTTTTCTTCGTAGGGAATGCAGGCCAGTCCCCACAATGTCAAAAAATGTCAGGGTTTAGAATCCTTGTGGGGACAAGTACACACACACACGCACACAATTCAATTAAATTCAATTTAATTCAAATCAATTCAAGATTATTTGTATAGCACTTTTAACGATACAATCATTGCAAAGCAACTTCACAGGAAATTACATTTCTAAAAATAGATTTATATTGTAAAAACTAGATATAATTAACTTATGGCAAAATTTGGTTCATTCAGTATAATCTCTGATGGTTGGCTTCCTCTGAGTTCCTCCGAGGGGTCATCATCTCTTCTCAGGTGTTCGGTCATCTCAGATCATTTAAGGGTTGGATCCAGACTGAAGCTTGTGTAATTATGGGATGTTAATCCAGAAGCAGAGAAACAAATAGAGACAATTAGCGTAGCAGTTTTTCCATCCAGGAACAACCCTCTATGAAATTCTGTTCAACCCAAGCTAAAGCATAATAATGTGCTTTTGATCAGATATACCTGCAGAACAAGATTGTGAGATGCATTAGATGAATGCTTGGCTAAAGCGATGTGTCTTTAAACTAGATTTAAACAGAGAGAGTGTGTCCGAACCTCGGACGTTATCAGGAAGGCTATTCCAGAGTTTGGGTGCCAAATATGAAAAAGTTCTACCTCCTTTAGAGGACTTTGCTATCCTAGGTACTACCAAGAGTACAGAGTTTAGTGACCTTAGGGAGCCAGTTGAATTGTAGCGTGATAGAAGATTAGTTAGGTATGCAGGAGCTAAATAATTTAGGGCCTTGTAAGCAAGTAATAATATTTTGTAACTTATACGGAACTTAATAGGAAGCCAGTGCAGGGACTGTAAAATTGGAGTAATATGATCATATTTTTTAACCTGGTAAAGACTACATTTTTAACACACTCTGTTAGTTTAGTTAATTTAGAAGTTTAATCTGGTCTAGTTGAGATATATATATATATATATAGTTGAGTTTCATCAGCATAACAATGGAAACTAATCCTGTATTTTCTAATAATATTATCAAGGGGCAACATTTTTTAAATATAGCAGAGGACCTAGGACAGATCCTTGTGGTACGCCATACTTTACTGGTGATAACTGAGATTACTCCCCATTTAAATAAAGTGGTAGCGATCGGACAGGTAGGATCTAAACCATCTTAAAGACTGCCTTTGAATAATTGTATAGTCTTATAATCGATCTATGAGTATTTCATGATCTATAGTGTCGAATGCAGCACTAAGATCAAGTAAAACTAGCAATGAGATGCAGCCTTGGTCTGACGCAAGAAACAAGTAATTTGTAATCTTAACAAGTGCTGTTTCTGTGCTATGGTGAGCAATGTTCCCTCTATTTTTGATTTTTTTTTGCTTAGCTAATCTCCCTTGATGTAACTAAATTATGTACATTTTAGGTTACCGGAGAAAACGTTTTATTTAACAGTATAATACACTGCTGTTTAAAAGTTTGGGATCAGTAAAGTTTTTTAAAGAAGTATCTTATGCTCACCAAGGCTTTATCTATTTGATAAAAATATAAATAATATTGGGTTAGGGTTAGTATATTTAGGGTTAGGGTTAGTAACCCTAAACAAAATAATATTGTGAAATATTATTGCAATTTAAAATAAAAGTTTTCTATTTTAATTTACTTTAAAGTATAATTTATTCCTGTGAAGCAAAGTTGAATTTTCTGCATCATTACTCCTGTCTTCAGTGTCACACGATCCTTCAGAAATCATTCTAATATGCTGATTTTTAATCAATGTTGGAAACAGTTGTGCTGCTTAATATTTTTTGGGACCTGCGATATGTTTGATAAATAAAAAGTTAAAAAGAACAGTTTATTCAAAATAGATATTCTGTGTTACAATATACACTATTCCAAAGTTTGGGGTCAGTGAAAAAAGAGACTTTATTCAGTAAGGATGTGTTAAATGGATACAATTTATAGTAAAGACTTATATTGTTAGAACAGATTTCTATTTTGAATAAATGCTGTTCTTTTTAAACTTTTTTTTATCAAAGAATCAAAGTAAAAGGTTTCACTGTTGTAAATCAGCATATTAGATCAGCAACACATCAGCATATTATGATTTCTGAAGATCATGTGGCACTGAAGACTGGAGTAATGATGTTGAAAATTCAGCTTAGCTTTACAGGAATAAATTATATTTTAAAATATAGGTATTACGATAGGAAACCAATATTAGAAATTGCAAAAATATTTCACAATATCAGTTTTTTTTCTTTATTTTTTAAATAAATACAGCCTTGATGAGCAAGAGAAAAAACAAGGTCATTATTAATTAGGTGTTTAATATAGGCCTAACATATTATTATATCAAAACAAACTAAAGCATTTTAACTGATAGAATAGAATAGAAAACTGAAAAAATAGTTCAATATTACAGATACAACCACGATCAGATGATAAGAACAGGTCATTTGTCACTCTAATGCGAGCAGTCTCAGTACTATGAGATGGTCTAAATCCTGACTGGAAATCCTCACAGATATAATTTTTCTCTAAGAAGGAATATAATTTTGAGGATGCTACTTTTTCCGGTATGTTTGACAGGAAAGGGAGATTCGAGATCGGCCTGTAATTAACTAGATCTTTGGGGTCAAGTTGTGATTTTTTTTTTAATGAGAGGCTTAATAACAGCCAATTTATAGGTTTTGGGGACATACCCTAATGTCAATGATTAATTAATAATAGCCAAAAGAGGATCTATGACTTCTGGAAGCACCTCTTTTAGTATTTTAGATGGAATAGGGTCTAACATACATGTTGTTGGTTTAGCTGATTTAACAAGTTTATACAATTCTTCCTCTCCTATAGTAGAGAATGAGTGAAATTGTTCCTCAGGGGATCTGTAGTGCACAATTTGATGTGATACTGCAGCTGGCAGCTGCATGGTTACAGTTTGATCTCTAAGTCAAGTCTAGTATTGATTTTTGAAGTAAAATAGTTCATAAAGTCATTACTGTATGTCAACACCAGTTGATGTTTTATTTTTTATAAATTTTGCCACTGTGTTGAATAAATACCTGGGGTTATGTTTGTTTTCTTCTAAAAGAGATGAAAAGTAATCAGATCTAGCAGTTTTCAATGCTTTTCTGTAGGATATGGTACTTTCCCTCCAAGCAATACGAATTACCTCTAGTTTTGGTTTCCTCCAGCTGCGCTCCATTTTCCGGGCCGCTCTCTTTAGGGCGCGAGTGTGCTCATTATACCACAGTGTTGGACTCTTTTCCTTAATCTTTCTTAAGCATAAAGGAGAAACCGTTTCTAAAGTGCTAAAAAAGAGAGAATCCATAGTTTCTGTTACATCAAGTTTTTCTGCGCTGTTGGATATGCTGAGGAATTGAGATAAATCAGTAAGATTACTTACAAAGCAGTCTTTTGTGGTGGAAGTGATGGTTCTACCATATTTGTAAGAAGGAGTTGAATTTACAGCTTTAGCTATTTGGAGTTTACACAAGACTAGATAATGATCTGATATATCATCGCTTTGCTGCATAACTTCAACCCCATTAACATCAATTCCATGTGAAATTATTAAATCTAAAGTATGATTTCGACAATGTGTAGGTCCTGACACATGTTGTCTAAGCCTGATAGACTTCAGAATGTCTAAGAATGCTGATCCTAATGCATCTTTTTCATTATCAACATGGATATTAAAATCACCAACAATTAAGACTTTATCTGCAGCCAGCACTAACTCTGATATAAAATCACAAAATTATTTCATAAAGTTTGTACGGTGCCCTGGTGCCCTGTATACAGTAGCCAATACAAACATCACAAGGGATTTATCATTAATACTTTTTTTCTCTAGATAATGTTATATGAAGCACCATGACTTCAAAGGAGTTATACTTAAAGCCTTTCTTCTGAGAAATACTGAGAGTATTGTTAAAAATTGTAGCAACACCTTCCCCTTTGCCTTTTGGATGCAGCTCATTTTTGTAACAGTAATCTTGGGGGGCAGACTCATTTAAAATAATGTATTCATCTGGTTTTAGCCAGGTTTCTGTCAAACAGAGCACATCTATTTTATGATCAGTGATCATATAATTTACAAAAAGTGCTTTCGTAGAAAGGGACCTGATATTCAATAAGCCAAGCTTTATCATTTGTTTCTCTATGTTAAATACATTTTTCATTTGTTGAACATAGATTAAGTTGCTACTTGTAGACTGGTTTAGACGTTTTTTGTATTTTCTAGTTCGGGAAACAGATACAGTCTCTATAGTGTGATATCTTGGTGAAAGGGTCTCTATGTGATGAGAATGAACTGACTTCTGTGACGTGAGGCAGCTAGCAGACGGTCGGTTTAGCCAGTCTGTCTGCTTCCTGACCTGGGCCCCAGTTAGTCAAGTACGAACTCTAAGACTATGTGCCATATTTCTAGAGAGAAGAGCGGCACCACCCCAGGAGGGATGAAGACCATCTCTTTTCAACAGGTCAGGTCTGCCCCAAAAACTAGTCCAGTTGTCTATAAAACCTATGTTATTCTGCGGGCACCACTACAATACACATACAACAGAATCACCAATAACTAGAGCACTTTCATTAGGATTCTCAGTGGGTGCATCACTGAGTGGGGAAAACCTGTTTTTATGTTTTAATCGGAATGGAAGAGCGGTGCTTTGACCCGCGACTATGCTGCCTCACTGTCACCCAATTGCCCTGCTGCACGGGCTCATCCGGAACCGAACAATGCACGGGACTCCCTTAGCTAGTCGCATCCAAAGCCGTATCTACAGCCCTCACATTCTTACTATCCTCAACTAAAGTTTGGATGTGTGTCTCTAGTTCTAAAATCTTCTCTGTCAGCCTAACTATTTCCCTATATTTATCACATGTGAATCCCTCGCCGCTGACAGAGATAGATAAACTATACATGTGGCAAACAGTGCAAAAAACAATAGCAGGAGAAGAAGCCATTACTCACCGTGATTGATGAACGATTCCAACTTACCACTTACCACTGTTTCCCCCTGTTGTTTGATGAACTTGTGAAAAACGGAGCGAGAGCGAAATGAAACTGAGCGATAAAAAGAAGAAAACACTAATAGACAGGAGTAGAAACACGAATGACAAGCTAACCGGCTAGCAAATGCTAATGCACTGCACTCGCGGTTTCAGATTAAAAGCGAACAATCAAAATCAGATTTGCTTGATAGATAATATAAAAATATGGTTAGAATTAAGTAATTTTTTACTACTTAAACAGAGAGTGAAAGTAAGATAGAGATTCAACAGAAAACGAAGCTACACGGAGTTACAAACGCAAACATCTCAGCAGCACAGTCACGGCCAAACAGGAAGTGAGATCAGGGCAGTGTCACAGTGACACCTTGTCTCACAGTGACACCTTGTGACTCAGCAGTACTGAGACTGCTCTCATTACCCTTAAATGGCTGCCCACTGCTCCGGGTGTGTATTCACGGTGTGTGTGTGTGTGTAATTGTTCACTACTCACTGCTGTGTGTGTGCACTTGGATGGGTTAAATGCAGAGCACAAATTCCGAGTATGGGTCACCATACTTGGCCACACATCATGTCCTTTCCTTTTCTTTTCCCTTTCCTTTTGCATTGTCCTGCTGAAATACACGTCATCTGGAGGAGAGTATATGTAGCTCTAAATCCATTATATACCTTTCAGTATTCATAGTGACTTCCAAAACATGCAAGCAAGCTGCCCATACCATATGCACTTATGCACCCCCATACCATCAGAGATGTTGGCTTTTGATCTGAATGCTGATAACACGCTGGAGGGTCTCCCTCCTCTTTAGCCTGGAGGACACGTCGTCCGTGATTTCCAACAAGAATGTCAAAGTTTGGACTCGTCTGACCATAGAACACTTTTCCACTTTGAAACAGTCGATTTTAAATGAGCCTTGGCCCACAGGACATCACAGCGCTTCTGGACCAAGTTCACATATAGCTTCCTTTTTGCATGATAGAGTTTTAGTTGAAAAGCACAGAAACATGTGGTCACTCGGGACTCACACACACACTGATCTTACTGGTCTATATGAGGATTTATTACACACATATTGTAACTTCAGTTCCCTTATGAACTAAGTTTTCTTTCATTTTTTTCACCCTGTAGCGGTTTAGATATGTTTTGTCCCATACTCAACGAATGAACCAAGCAAGAGTTAGAAAAAGAAAATAAAAAAACGAAAACTTACTCACAAAATCCAACTGTTTGATATATATATATATTTTTTCTCTTATTTGTTACTTATCATGTTTAAATGATAACATCAACAATTAAAAAAATACGCGCAATCATGTGCCTCGCGCCTACAGGGATGGAACCTGGCCCTCAGTTCAACGCCACGGAGTGCACATCAAATGCAGAAACCCAACACAATCATGTGGTTTACTGCCATCAACATTATATCACAGGAAGATTATACAAAAACTCTTACCTGTGATTTAATGGTGGAACCTGTAGACTTCAGTCTAGCACGGTCTTCAAAACACGAGTAATAGGTCTTCGGTTACAGATGAATAAACATTGGACGAAGCCCCCAAATTGTAAAACTTCAGTTCCCTTATGAACTAAGTTTTCTTTCTGTGTTTTGGATCACTTCTAAATCAAATCAGAAACATAGGTTGGATGTTGTGAGCGAAGTCTTCTACGGATCCGGGAGAAACAAAAACATGACGTAGAGAGGCATCAGGCTTTTGAACTCATTTATTCTAAGACCAGCATGCCTTTATTTATAGTACCAGAGAGTTTTGTATTACAGGAGGTTCACAAAATGACCAAATAAGGTACAGAAAACATAGCATGACATGCACAGAATGAATGCATTCTTTCTCTACTTATAGCCAAGAGCCACCTGTCAAGTGACCTCTTCCTCTTATAGCAACATAACCAGCGAGCTCTTTACCTTTTCTGTAGCTTTGTATTCACTTATGCAGAAATTAAATCTAACACATATTCTGACATGTTATTTCACTGACACAAGTTCAGCTGCAGTATTAATGTCATGAAGAGAAAAGAAGAGACTCTATGACATCTCACTGTTACAGATTCATCATGCAGCTCAAAGCATTATGGGTAGAATCTCTCGTCTTTAATCTATTCTGATTCATCAACACTGATGAGTTTCACTGATGATCCAGATTCAAATCTAAACCCAGGATAGAGCGGCTGAGTGAATGTGGCCTTGACTGTGTGGATGAGGCTCATTGTGTCAGAGACGCTGTAGAAGGACAGAGTTCCTGCACTGCGATCCACAAACACTCCTATTCTACTGCTGATGGACTTTACAGAGAGAGCAGTCTGTATGTTATTTTGCCAGAATATGTATCTGGTGGGAAAGCAGGACAAACTCCAGGACTGATCATTAGATCCAAACATACACTCATTACCCTGTCCCTTCCTACTGATGCTCTTATATGACACTGATATAAACACACGTCCACTGTACTCCAGCTCCCAGTAACAGCGATCACACACACTCTCTCTACACAAAACCTGACGATACGCATCAAATCTGTCTGGATGATCAGGATACGACCGATCTGTGTCAGTGACAGTAATCACTCTGTTGCTCTCAGACAGACGGAGGCGTTTATTCATTGTGTTCAGATCCAGAGTGAGCTGATGGGAATCTGATGGAGATAAAACACATCAGAATCAGGAATTATAAATCTGTTTGATCTTTTCATGTAGCTGAACTCTTCATGTTAAGTGTATCATCAGTGTCTCAGTACAGATGACCAGATATCCTGTGCAAATCATCATTAACATCATCAATTATAAAATTCTTCTTTCACCTTCTACAGAAGAACATGAACACACTCAGTGAGTTTTCTGCTTGTTTTCTTTACTGACTTACATCGTTTGATGTCCTTCCTGGTCCTGGGAACAATGTTGGTGAATGTGACTGTGGAAATCAACAGACATGAACAGTGTGATTCTCATGATCCTGCATCCATTCCTAAGACATTTCTAATATGATGTTCTCCATGATATGAGATGATGATGGACTTGTTTCTGAGAGCAGATGAATCTCCAGGACTTTACCTCTGTCTGGGATCTTCTTGAGCTCCTCTTTGAAGAAATCCTCCAGTTTGTCTCTCAGCTGATGGACAGATTCTCTCAGGTCATCAGAAGAATTGAGAGAACTGAAGGGATCGTCATTTACGTCTGTAGATTCAGGAGGTGCTGAGAGAGACTGGAAACTCTACAGAAAACAGAAATCAAAACTCATCAGCTCCACACTTCACCCAATAACCTGCACCAACATCAGATTTGACTGATCTTTAGTAACTCAGCTCAATCCAGCACTTTCACAGCATCAGCTTCATTCTTCTCATATTCATTACATCACATAAGAGCTAAAGATTCTAGTATTTTCCACTTACACTATATGGGAACTTTCAAGGAAATAGTTTTAATGATAAAACATCTGTTAAGAACATAAATGTCCATCTAACAGCTCCAAACACATCAGTGGAGTCTCGGTTTTGGGTTGAGTAGATGTGTTCAGGAAAAGCAGCTCAAAGGCTATATTTAGACCATTATTTATAATGCTAGAGTGTATTCACACCAGGAAAGTCCGCTAGTTCCCTTGCTTTGGTCCGGACCAAATAATTAAAATGTTTTTTTTTTTTTTTTTTTGTACAGTTCCCTTTCACACTGCCCTTTTTTCAAGTGAACCAGAAATTGTAAAACAAAACAACACATGTGCTAAGGTCATCCATTCATTGGTTCATCCATTCAACCGTATCAGAGATCGTTTGGAAGCGGATGAGACCACCTCTTCAAATGTCTCTCGGTTCGGTTGTTTGGTTCGCACTCAAGTGTGATTTACTGTATTCACACCTGCCCAAAAGATTCGCACCAAAGCGGGAAATGAACTTGAGTTTGATTCAATTAAACCAAACAAGACAGGTGTGAATAAACGCTTAGAGTGGTTAGAGACATTGAATCTTCACAAAGACCCTTAAGACACAATCAGGTTTGGCTGGGTTTCTTCACACTGAAACATTGCTAATATACAGCTTCTCTTCACGTTTGGGACCTTCACAATCAAATTCAGACCAATAAAAATAAATTTGATCAGGTTTGAGGATCATCTGATCCAATTTTGAAGAACGTTACTCAGAATCGGTACTATTGAGTCTACTGATTTCACCATGATGTAATGAATTAGAAGGAGAAATTATGTTAAAAAAAGTTGAAATGTAAGTGAAGTTTGCTCTAGTGGTGTTTGACAGCTAAATATATCTTCGAGAAGAAAGAGCTCAGCGAAATGATTCCAAAAATATTTCCAGAGCTGAAAGCCATTTGAAAGCGGCATCTCTTTCAAAAGAGGATGATCAGATGAGAGGATGATCAGATGAGAGTCTGACTGATGATTATATAATAAGACACTCATGAAATGTTTTCTCTGTAAGTCTCCTGTCACAGCAGGATCTGCTTTAGTCCACTATGATCCTGTTCTTCTAGATCTGTGTTACCTGCAGGAACTGGATGTGATCCTGTGTGTGTGAAAGCTGCTCCAGCTTAGCGTCTCTCCTCCTCAGATCATTGATCTCCTGCTCCAGTCGCTCCAGTCGTCCTTCAGCTCGACTCACTGCTTGCTTTTCCTGATCTCTGATCAGCCGTATCAATTTAGTAAAGATCCTCTCACTGTCCTCCACTGCTGTCTGTGCAGAGCGCTGTTAGGACACACAGTGATTCAGGCTTCAGTGAGTCTGAACTGAGACTGAGACAAACTTCTCTTCTTCTCCAGACTCACCTTCTGAGACTCCACAGTCTCTCTCAGCTGCTGAAGATCTTTCTCTCTCTGCTGGATTCTCTGCTGGAATGTCTTCTGCGTCTCCTTCAGTTGATTCTGCAAGACAAACAGATGATAGTGAATGTCACAGAAAACTATCATGTGAACAGATGAATCCAGTAAAAGTGGAGCTGATAACAAATGGATGTAGGGTTAAAACTCCAGAAGGGATGATCAGTTACAATCATCGAAAAATTAATTATGATGAACATTAAGTGCCTATTTCACACTGCAAGCCTAAGTATCATGAAAGTTTAACTGAAACAGACAGAGCTTCACACTGACAGTGTTTCTGTGTAATTATGCTGTGGTAATAAACAGAAAATAAACAGACTTTGGATCACTACACTGAGTGTTTATCACTAGTTTGAATACCTGTTTCTCTGTCCTCTGAGCTGCAGCTGATACGGTGTCGTGGTTTTTATGTTCATCCATCGTACACAGCACACATATACATTTCTGGTCAGTGTGACAGAAAACCTCAAGGAGCTTCTCATGTTTCTGGCAGATCATCTCCTGCAGTCGTACAGTGGCATCAGTCAAATTGTGTCTCTTTCCTTTAAACCAACTCTCGTGTTGTTCAAGGTTACTCTGACAGTAAGAGTTCAGACACACCAGACAGGACTTGGCAGCTTTATACTTTCTTCCAGTACAGGACGTCACACTGCACATCTCCAGCTCCAGCATCACAGTCAGCAGGACGTTTCCTCTTGTTCAGTTTCTCCACCATTTCAGCCTGCATGGTGTTTCTAGCTAAAGCAGGTCTTGTACTGAAGGTCTGTTTGCACTGAGGGCAGCTGTAGTCTCTCATCTGATCCTCCTGATCCCAGCAGACTGTAATACAGCTCTCACAGTAACTGTGTCCACAGGGAATTGTCACTGGATCCTTCAGAAGATCCTGACATACTGGACATAAGAACTCATCCAGAAAAATTCTGGCTCCTGCCATTATACTGCTTGAATACGGAGACACCAACACACAACAGCTCAACAGCACTTCAGTTTCTCTTTCCCTGAGTTTCTATTTCACTCAGTGTTTCCTGTTTGCTGGTTCTGTGTTGAGGTACGCAGTGTTGTGGAGTAAATCTAACTACTGCTGCTTTCAAGTGCTATCGGAATTATCGTAAATACAAGTTTCCTAATCGGAAATTGGACGTGAATGGCTTCTCAAGTAATTTTAATTCACTGTAAGGTACGTTTACTCAAGAATGGATTTTAGGTACTCTTTACACCACTGACACACACACACACACACACACACACACACACACACACACGGGCGCATGCACACGTTTGTTTCTGTAAATTGTGGGGACTTTCCATCGACTTCTATTACTTTTATACTGACAAAAACGATATTTTCGACCCCCTAACCCTAAACCTGCCCCATACAGAAAACCTGTTTGCATTCTTAACTTTCAGATAAACATAATTTACTATTTTTAATCAATTTTTTTCCTTCATAGGGACTGCAGGCCAGTCCCCACAATGTCAAAAAATGTCAGGGTTTAGAATCCTTGTAGGGACAACAAGTACACACACACACGCACCACATTCAATTCAATTCATGATTATTTGTATAGCGCTTTTTATGATACAATCGTTGCAAAGCAACTTCATAGGAAATTAAGTTTCTAAAATAGATTTATATTGTAGAAACTCAATATAATGAACTTATGGCAAAAATTTGGTTAATTCGGTATAATCGCTGAATGTTGGCTTCGTCTGAGGTCCTCCTGAGGGGTCATCATCTCTTCTCAGGTGTTCAGTCATCTCAGATCATTTAAGGGTTGGATCCAGACTGAAGCTTGTGTAATTCCTAGTTACCATGGGATGTTAAACTGTTTAACCTAAGCTAAAGCATATAATGTGCGTTTGATCAGATATACCTGCAGAACAAGATTGTGAGATGCATTATATGAATGCTTGGCTAAAGCGATGTGTCTTTAATCTAGATTTAAACAGAGAGAGTGTGTCTGAACCCCAAACGTTATCAGGAAGGCTATTCTAGAGTTTGGGTGCCAGATATGAAAAAGTTCTACCTCCTTTAGTGGACTTTGCTATCCGAGGTACTACCAAGAGTCCAAAGTTTTGTGACCTTAGGGAGCGGGTTGGATTGTAGCGTGATAGAAGATTAGTTAGGTACGCAGGAGCGAAATCATTTAGGGCCTTATAAGCAAGTAATAATATTTTGTAACTGATACGTAACTTAATAGGAAGCCAGTGCAGGGACTTTAAAAGTGGTGTAATATGATCATATTTTCTTGACCTGGTAAGGACTACATTTTAACACACTCTGTTAGTTTGGATAATTTAGAAGTTTTATCTAGTCTAGTTGAGATATACTGTATATTATTGAGTTTCATCAGCATAACAATGGAAACTAATCTGTATTTTCTAATAATATTATCAAGGGGCAACATTGTTAAATATAGCAGAGGACCTAGGACAGATCCTTGTGGTACGCCATACTTTACTGGTGATAACTGAGATTACTCCCCATTTAAATAAGTGGTAGCGATCAGACAGGTGGAGTCTAAACCATATTAAAGACTGCCTTTGAATAACTGTATAGTCTTATAATCGATCTATGAGTATGTCATGATCTATAGTGTCGAACGCAAGCACTAAGATCAAGTAAAACTAGCAATGAGATGCAACCTTGGTCTGAAGCGAGAAACAAGTAATTTGTAATCTTAACAAGTGCAGTTTCTGTGCTATGGTGAGCAATGTTCCCTCTATTTTTTTTTCTTGATGAGCAAAGCTTTTCTCTATGGGCGGACATTTCAGCCACCTGAGCAAAAAACATTCGTTCCCCTTCATGGGAACTCGAACTGCGTCCCCTAGGGGTCGCTACGGGGAAACGCCCTCAGCGTGACTCGGTCCTGAAGATACATATGTAAAAACACCACCTGTTGGCCGGCGACAGCCCATGACGTCACTACCGGCGTGCCACAATATAAGTGCCGCGGGAGAATACATCATCAGCTTTTTCGTCTTCACTGACTGGTTTGTTTGAAGCGTGCAGAGTGAATCTGTAAGAGTACAGTTTTCTAACTCTACTATGGCGAGCACTAGCAAGGCGTTAGGAAGTGTGTGGATCCGTGTCCTCGTTATTTGACACCCGATGACACACACGGACTGTTGCGTCTTTTGTTTGGGCAGGGAGCACGCACGCGATGTCCTTGAGGGGGCGGTTTGCGTGCATTGTGAGCGGCTCTCTATGAGGAAGCTCAGCTCTCGCCTGTCCCTCTTTTTCGAGGAAAGAGGGGCAGCCGTCTGCTTCCCGCGATTTAAGACCCACCGTTGCCGAGGCACGGAGGCGAATTAAATCGTGGGGTCGCAGTTGAATGTGGCCGATGAGTTGGAAAGGGACCGCCCCTTTCGCGCGTCGGCCGAGAACGAGAGTGAGCTGCTGGATTGTGATGATGCGATCTTTTCTGACATCATCAGATGCAGCAGCTAGTGCTCCGCTGCATATGAACGAGCTTTTGGAGGTTATGGATCATAAAAATAAATCTAATAACCCCCAGCTCGAGTGAGCCTTCCTTTCTTCATAAATCTCGATGTGGAGGTTGAGAAGGAGTGGGAAAAGCTATTTTTTCTCGTATTCATAGGTTTCAGCATACTAATTATGCTGACACTGAGGGGATGCGTGAAAATGGCTATGAGGGGATGCCCTGTGCAAAATGATAACCAGCTTATCTCTCTGTGGCGAGACATCCTCTCTCAAGGCTCCCTCCTGGCCATCTAAGCCCCTGAATCTTGCTTAAATGGCAGGGCATATGCAGCAGCAGGTCAGACCGTCGCTTCGTTGCACACGAAGGCGTACCAGACTGACCTGCTGAAAGTCCTGGATAAGGTCCAGGTCTGAGCCCGAACAACCAGGGGTCCTAGCCCATCTCGGTCTGAGGATCAGAGATGGGCCTAGAAGGCTAGTCTCGCGACTCATGCCCCTCCCCCTCCTGCGGCTAGGGTGAGAGAGAGGCGCGGGTCAGAGAGAGTCAAGCCCTCTCATTCCTCTCTAATTCCCCTGTAACCACCGTAAACTCCACCGACCGAGGTTAGGTGGAAGTTTCCGGCCAAGCACCTAGAGGCGCTCCCTTGTGAGCGGCGGAGTTCCCTCTCATTCTGAGGAATGAGTTCTCCGCTCCTCAGAGCTCTGTGATAGGTCGCTCTCCGTGCTGGTCGAGCTAGCATTGCTCCCCTCACTATAGAGGGTTATCTATGAGCATGCCGCTCCCTGCTGAGCGTCTGAGTTCCTTCTCATTCTGAGGAATGAGTTCTCCACTCTCCAGAGCTCATTATAGGCTCTCATTCTGAGGAATGAGTTCCCAACTAAGAACTGCAGTCAGGCTGGACCTATGATGATTTCAGGCAGGTTCTGTATTCTCGAACTGCCTACTGATGGTCTGGACATGAGTCCCCTCGGAGGTTTCTGCGGATCCTCCTGGATCTTCAGTCATTCTGGTCACCACTGCAAGGGTAGAGCCAGCATTACTCCCCTCACGATAAGAGGGTTACCTATGAGTATGCCGCTCCCTTCTGAGCGGCGGAGTGTCTTTTCATTCTGAGGAATGAGTTCTCCACTCTCCAGAGCTCGTTATAGGTAGAGCTAGCATTGCTCCCCTCGTTAGAGGGTCACCTTTGAGCATGCCGCTCCCTGCGGAGCGTCTGAGTTCCCACTCATTCTGAGGAATGAGTTCTCCGCTCCTCAGAGCTCTGTGATAGGTCGCTCTCCTTGCTGGTCGAGCTAGCATTGCTCCCCTCACTATAGAGGGTTATCTATGAGCATGCCGCTCCCTGCTGAGCGTCTGAGTTCCTTCTCATTCTGAGGAATGAGTTCTCCGCTCTCCAGAGCTCGTTATAGGTAGAGCCAGCATTACTCCCCTCATTAGAGGGTCATCTTTGAGCATGCCGCTCCCTGCGGAGCGTCTGAGTTTCCCTCTCATTCTGAGGAATGAGTTCTCCGCTCCTCCGAGCTCTGTGATCTCTCTTGCTGGTCGAGCTAGCATTGCTCCCCTCACTATAGAGGATTATCTATGAGCATGCCGCTCCCTGCTGAGCGGGGAGTTCCCTCTCATTCTGAGGAATGAGTTCCCCGCTCTCCAGAGCTCATGGTTGGGCTTGCCGCTCCCTTCTGAGCGGCGGAGTGCCTTCTCATTCTGAGGAATGAGTTCTCCACTCTACAGAGCTCGTTATGGGTCTCACTCTGAGGAGTGAGTTCTCCGCTCTAGAGCTCCTCTTTGGTAGCTGAGTTCCTCTCATTCCGAGGAATGAGTTCTCCGTCTCCAGGGCTCGCTGTCGGTAGAGCTAGCACTGCTCCCTCAACCGGAGGGTCACCTATGAGCATGCCGCTCCCTTCTGAGCGTCCGAGTTTCTCCGCCCCCCAGAGCTCTGTGATAGGTCGCTCGCCTTGTTGGTCGAGCCAGCATTGCTCCCCTCAACCAGAGGGTCATCTATGAGCTTGCCGCTCCCTTCTGAGCGTCTGAGTTCCCTCTCACTCCGAGGAATGAGTAGTTCTCCACTCCAAGGCATAGAACGTTCTTCTAATAAGTGCACACGCGAGACTTTGGGCACTTTCTAAAATCCACTCAGTGGTAAGTCCGCACATCAAAGGTTCTGCATTCTTTCTAAAAATCCCGAAAGGGTAGGGTTACGCGCACAGCTTCGTGCCCTTTTTTGAGTTGGTTAAAGCCCTGGCTTGTGCCTTGGGCCCCGCTCCCCTGTCCCATATATGTTGGGTCCAAAAAAAAAAGGAAAAGAAAGGGGTGTACGCTACCAAGAGGTCTGTTGAGACAGTTCCCTCGGTAAGCTTGAGAGCAAGTGGTAACCCCTGAGTGATCGGCCAGGACCTAGTGAGCCAGGTGCCTGGCCATATCCCTTTAAAGGAATCTTTTCTGATTCCAAGACTTGAGCTCTACCCTAGGCCCGGTAATCCCGGCACCTAGAACAGGTAAGTACTAGGGTATGCAGCTCGGGCCTTTGGCCGAAGGGGATAATATCACTGACAGCCATCAGCCGTCCCAGGGGCAACTCCCTTAGCCGGGTAGAGCTGGCTTGGTGCTCGCCTTTTTTGAGAAATTGGCTTGCATTCCCCTCAGCATGGTGAAGTGGGTATAACGTTCCCCGTAGCGACCCCTAGGGGACGCAGTTCGAGTTCCCATGAAGGGGAACGTCTCAGGTTACGTATGTAACCATGGTTCCCCGAGTGGGGAACGAGACACTGCGTCCCCTAGGCTTCGGGCCATGCTTCGGACGCAAGCTTCAGACGAAGAAGCTGATGATGTATTCTCCCGGCGGCACTTATATTGTGGCACGCCGGTAGTGACGTCATGGGCTGTCGCCGGCCAACAGGTGGTGTTTTTACATATGTATCTTCAGACCGAGTCACGCTGAGGGCGTTCCCCGTAGCGACCTCTAGGGGACGCAGTGTCTCGTTCCCCACTCGGGGAACCATGGTTACATACGTAACCTGAGACGTTATCACTGAGCCATGGTTCAGTTTTAGGTTTTGACTTCTTAGGTTTAAGAGGAGCAGTGGTATTCAAAACTTCTGAGCAGGCAGTATTAAACAGACTAAGATGCTGTTCGGCATCTAAGTCAGGTAAAAGTGACTCCAGGGACAGAGACAAGCACACCTTGTTAAAGGTGTTTGTGAATTCATCACAAAAGTGGGAAGAAAAGGAGCGAGTCAGTTGTACAGTAGGTGTAATGCTTGAACTTAGCTGAGAGAAAGGCAACGTAAATAATACAGGCATATGATCCGAAAGCAGAGTATCAAAACCTGAGCATCAGTAATAGAAAACCCGTGAGAGAGAACCAAGTCCAAAGTATGTCCGTGTGTATGTGTAGGATCTTTCACCCACTGAACCATATTGAATGAGTCAATGAGACTAAGAAACTCAATTTCCAGAGGTTTGGACTGACAGCACACATGTATATTAAAATCACCTAGCAGAAGAATATTGTTATACTTCGTTATGCAATCACCCATAAAAGCAGTAAATTAATTTATAAAGTCTTTAACTAGGTGAGGGGGCCGATACACCAGTGCTAACAAAACAGGATCATTCCATTCCAGTCGCAGCAACTGTACTTCAAAGCTACTGTAAACAGCAGATGGAACAGATCGGCAGTGGATACTTAAACAGTTTTTTAAAATTACCGCTAGACCACCCCCGCGGCCAGAAGAGCGGGGCAAATTAAAAAATGTGCAGCCTGCTGGAACAAGGTCAGAGAAAGGACTCAGATCACCAACCTTAATCCAAGTTTCTGTGATGAACATAAAATCCAAGGCATGAGTAGTAAAAAAATCATTTAATAAAAAAGTCTTATTGACTAGCGACCGAGCATTAATCAGAGCCATCCTGGTAGGCGGTGGAGAGATGACGGGAGTAGAGGCTCTGTTCAAAGAGGCAAAACTGAAATAATAAGAGCACAAGTATAGATCTGGAACTTCTTGTCTAAATTATGTCTTGACTCCAAGATGGCGCCGAGAATGGCAGCCATGTTGCAAGCTCCGGGAAAACTTTGCAGTTTTTCGTGTTTTATTTGTTTTTTTTGTTGTTTTACGTGTTAGATGTTGTTAGTATAACTGACTACGATAGAGACACACTTTTAAACATTGGTTCCTCTGTCGCGCAACGCAAACCGGACTTTGAGTTCTTGAATGCCGGTGGATTGTTCACAGACACGGCATCAGAGCCCTTTGTCTGGGTCGTGCAATCAAGCAAACGCCGCCAACGCCAAGGACTTGATATAAGGTGAATACAAAGGGCAAGGTACCTAAGAAGAAGGTGGAGATTGAGGAGGTGGGGGGATGCTGAAACAGCTGGGACTGTAGAGAGGTAATATAACGCCACACCAGCAGAGGGAGCCCCTGCCCAAGTACTGACTGTTACAGCTCCCTCTGCTTCCTCTATGGTGACTTCCTGTTTGGCAGCCATATAAAGAGGGCCATGCCAAACAGGCCTGGGCGAAGTCTTGTTCCACGGTTATTGGACACTATTGAGCGTTTTTATTGTCTTGTTTTGCCTTGCCTGTGTTTTGGACTCTGGACTGTTCTCGTTTGATGATTGTTTGCCGCCTGCCTTGACCATTGCCTGTGTTTTTGTTTACTCTTTTGCCTTGCCCTGGATATTGTTGTTTGCTGGTGTTCGACCCTGCCTGCCTCCTGGATTGACCACGATCTGTACAATAAAGCTTGTAATTGGATCTTATCCCTGTTTTCACGCTCCAGTCCTCATTACAGCCGACGAGGAGACCATTACAATAATCCACCCTGCTGGTGATAAAGGCATGAACACGTTTCTCCAAGTCTTGACTGGAAACAAAAAATCTAATTCTTGCAAAGATTTTGAGGTGATAGTATGCAGATTTAGTTACTGCTTTGACATGACTACTAAAACTAAGGTCTGTCTCCAGAATTACCAAAAAGATTTTTAAATAGATTTTTAGTTGATTGACCCCTAGAGTCAAGGTATGCATTCACCTTGAGAACTTCATCTTTGTTTCTAAATGCAATGACTTCAGTTTTCTCCTTGTTTAACTGAAGAAAGTTCTGGCACATCAAACAGTTAATTTCATCAATGCATTGGCAAGGTTCAAGGTTTCTTTATTTGTCACATAATAAATTATACAGGGTATAATTAGAAGTGAAATGTAATGGTTCTCTGCATTTAACCCATCCTAAGCGCATACGCACCTGGAAGCCATCGTACGGCGCCCGGGGAGCAGTTAGGGGTTCGGTGCCTTGCTCAAGGGCACTTCAGTCGTGGTATTGAACTCAATTCCTGCCAGCCCGAGACTCGAACCCGCAAACTTTACTAGCCCGACTCTCTAACCATTAGGCCACGACTGCCCCTAAGAGGCAGAGGGAGTCAATGGGGTTATAGTCATTTGTAGATAAGGCTAGGTAAATCTGGGTATCATCAGCATAGCTGTGCGCAATCTTGATAACACAATGTTAAGCAAATATAGACCAATATATAATAATCTTCCTTTCATAGGTAAGATTATTGAAAAGGTAGTTTTTAAATCAGCTAAACAACTACTTGAACTCAAATGAATTCCTGGACAATTTTCAATCTGGTTTCTGACCGCATCACAGCATAGAGACCGCGCTTATTAAGATAATAAATGATATTCGCTACAATTCTGATTCTGGCAAAATATCAGTGCAGGTACTACTAGATCTTAGTGCTG
Source organism: Oxygymnocypris stewartii (assembly GCA_003573665.1). Lineage (NCBI taxonomy): Eukaryota > Metazoa > Chordata > Actinopteri > Cypriniformes > Cyprinidae > Oxygymnocypris > Oxygymnocypris stewartii. The sequence goes on from QVTF01022309.1 coordinate 47,183, forward strand.
CGTTTGACACTGTCGATCATAACATACTTCTAGAGAGACTGGAAAACTGGGTCGGGCTTTCTGGGATGGTACTCAAATGGTTCAGGTCATACTTAGAAGGGAGAGGTTATTATGTGAGCATAGGAGAGCATAAGTCTAAGTGGGCATCCATGACATGCGAAGTCCCACAAGGCTCAATTCTTGCACCGCTCCTGTTTTGCCTGGATATGCTCCCACTAAGTCAAACACAAAACAAGAGAATATACATAAATATAGGTAAAAAATAATAAGAAAAAATAGAGAAAAATAAAATGTGCAATAAAATAAAATGTGCAGGACAGTATACTGTGGACTTAATAAATAATATTATAAGCAGGGATGTGCAAGAGGAATGTGCAAACAGGTTGTACAGGGTATATACATAGCAGCAATACGGATGATGGTGAATAATGAATATCATACTCTTTATTAAATTGAGTCATGTTGATATTATTAGACCGAGTTTGAGTTCAGCTGCCAGCCAAATCATCAGAAGTTCTGCAGGTATTGTGAGGAAACAAGCGAGGACAACAGTGAAAATCACTGTAAGATCATGGAAATAAATATTATGTTCCAGGCTGTGCAGGGGATGTAATGTGCTGGGATGGGTTGGTGTCTGTATTCAGAAAGGCACAGAAAGTAAATAACGCGAGCCACTAAGGGACATGGTTAGCTGCTAGCAGTAGCCTGTTACATTGCAGTACTTACCTCATAAACAGAGTAAGGAGAGATGACTGAGGATGATGGCGAATTATTTACAGATCCTGAGCACTGCTGACAAGTGTAACGGATGTATGCCAGTAAAGGCTGTGTGTAAACCTCAGCAACTGATGCTGGAGGCTGTAGCCTTTAGCCTCCTTTGTAGAGTGCCCTCCTCCCGCACCAGCATCCTGGGTTCGAGACCCGCTCGGTGCGGACCCGGGGGGGTTACATTGGTGCCGTGACCCGCACGGGAGTGAGGTTTAGGGGGGTGAGTGTAACGGATGTATGCCAGTAAAGGCTGTGTGTAAACCTCACTCTCCTGACCTCAAAAAGAGGCGCTCTAGCAACTGACGCTGGAGGCTGTAGCCTTTAGCCTCCTTGGTAGAGCGCCCGCCTCCTGCGCCGGAATCCCGGGTTCGAGACCCGCTCTGTGTGATGGTGCGGACCTGGGGGGGTTACACAAGCATCTGATCTTGTAAAATGTGTGGTAAGTACTGCTGCTCCATAGTATAAACAGAGATCGTGTGATCACAAATTTCGAAAGTGAAAGTAAAACAGTTTCAGTGCCCCGCATATTAATAGCGGCTCCCTGATGACTGCATTCTGAAATATATATTTTCCCTGTGTTTCCTTCCTGTGAGCTACTGAAATGAGCCACACTGTGAAACAGTCAATCAGAGCAGAGCTCAACATTGCGCTGCACTGTGAGACAGCCAATCAGAGCAGAGCTCAACATTATTATTCATGAACCTTCCAAATAAGCCAATAACTAAATGTAATTCTAGGGAGAAATCCTAGGGTTGTAAATGCACATGTAAAACCATTTCTGGAGAATTGTTGCCCTTACAAAAGCCACATACCTTCTATGTAGATATCAGAGAACAATTTAAAATATTGTATCAATGCATTCTATAGCCCGATTCAGACGGTAATTGTTTCTCAGGGGGATGTAAGTGATTTTCACCATTTACAGGGTGTAGTTGGTCAATTTAATGCCGTCCGAATTGTGTTTTTCTCTTACCACCCCTGTAAAAATCCCCGGCCGAATTACCTACTGTTTTTTGACAAACACCAAGGTCATGAGGTAATTTAATTGCCGTCCGAATCCACATCTCTGAGTTTACGAGAAGAAATTGATTCAAAATTCAGCATTTGAACACTCCCGAATACCGTATGGTAACTGTTGTACTTCGGTGTAATTTGCATACATATTTATTTCTGAAATGCTGGGAAGTACCACAGCGGGTGAGAGCAGAAAGAGAAGAAAAGCACGTAAACATTCGAAATGGGTCTTTATTATGGCAGCAGCAGGTATGTGTAGCGCCTTCACCGCCTGATGAGGGGAGATGTGAATAGTTAATAAAACACAGGATACGGAGCTGCTGCTTCACCATCAGAGTCTCTGTATTTTTCTCAACATTAAAAGCATTGCAACACATTTTATCAAGTTTTTTTCCACCTCAACATAGCTGAAACATGAGTGACATGAGAGTGTTTAAACTACATGAAATATATTTTTAACTGACATGTTCATGGTACTTTCCTTTAAAATGTTCTTTCAAACATGAACAGTACAGGTATTCAAACAATTTATACACCCTTTTTACCCATTTAGAATTTTCTCAGTGTTTCTTTTAGGTTTCAGAGAATTCATAACAGTTGAATTTAGACAAATAATCATTATATAGATGCATTTTATATACTCACATAATGTTAACATGACTTAATGAACTGTTACAATCAATTCGATGTACACATTTTAACTGATAAACTCTTCGCGATGCCATCTGCATTTTTTAAATACAGGAAAGTATATGAAACTTAATAAACTATTTAACTTTTAGGACACATATTTGTAACTGAAACCGTTTTTTTCTGTCATTTATCACAAATGTTATATCTGTATTTCGCTCAAATACATTACATCGCAGTCATTGACTTCGAGAACACGTTGTCTCCATCATTAGCATGGAGTGTGTGATTAGCACACGCTGAACTCAAAACAAACTTTTGAATATCCAAAAACAACAACATATTGATCCTTTAAAGGACAACATTTGCATTTCTCATAACGTCTACATATTAAGAAGGCATTCTATTGACATTTTCTAGGACTTTATACCTGATGAGGGGAGATGTGAATAGTTGATAAAACACAGGATACGGAGCTGCTGCTTCACCATCAGAGTCTCTGTATTTTCTGAGCATATTATTATTTTCCCTTTTTTTCAAATCACCACATATGCAATACAGTTTTAAAATGTGTATTATAAATGGATATATATATCTGGCACGTATTTTCCTATTTTTAAACAGATTTAAATAATAAATAGGATTATACATTATAAAATATACTTGGAATAATAAGAATACATTTTACATAAGTATTTTAAAATACATTTTACACAATAATAAGAATACATTTGTATATACACACAAGAATACACACAATCATGTGACTGGCCACTTGAGCAGCGCATTACCGGGATCGTAGAATCACAGAATTCACTCCTCCACTGTTAATAAATTGCCATCCGAATCCATGAGTTTTATCACTGAGGTGATATGTAAATTATTTTTTACAGACGTCCATATGATAAACAATTATCTTCTGAATTGGGCTCATGTCACCTTTAATAAAGCATACTACTGGGGGAAAAAAAATCAGAATTTTTGTCTTGTGACTCTTTTAACAAAAACAACAATAAAAACAAAAGCAGCAACAATAATAATAACAACAATAAGAAGAATAAGAGCAAACTTTTTGGTCATAACATGGTCAGTGGCCCTTGGCTTGGTATTGTTGGCAGAATTTGGCCCTCGGTGAAAACTAATTGAGGAACCCTGCTCTTTAATTCTCACTGTTACTGATTCATCATGCAGCTCAAAGCATTATTGGTAGAATCGCTCGTCAGTCTATTCTGATTCACCAACACAGTTTCACTGATGATTCATTATTAACCCAAAACCCAGGATAGAGCGGCTGAGTGAATGTGGTCTGGAATGTGTGGATGAGGCTCATTGTGTCAGAGACGCTGTAGAAGGACAGAGTTCCTGCACCGTGATCAACAAACACTCCTATTCTATTGCTGATGGACTCTACAGGGAGATCAGTCTCTATGTTATTGTATATGAATGATAATCTGTAGGGAGAGCAGAACAAACTCCAGGACTGATCATTATATCCAAACCGACACTCTTTACCCTGTCCTTTCCTGCCGATGCTCTTATATGACACTGATATACGCACACCATTATCTCCACTCCACTCCAGCTCCCAGTAACAGCATCCACTCACACTCTCTCTACACAACACTTGAGGATACACGTCAAATCTGTCTGGATGATCAGGACATGACTGGACTGTTTTAGTGGCAGTAATCACTCTGTTGCTCTCAGACAGATGGAGGTGTTTATTCACTGTGTTCAGATCCAGAGTGAGCTGATGGGAATCTGATGGAGATAAAACACATCAGAATCAGGAATTATGAATCTGTTTGATCTTTTCATGTAGCTGAACTCTTCATGTTCAGTGTATCATCAGTGTCTCAGTACAGATGAACAGATATCCTGCAAATCATCATTTACATCATTTATAAAATTCTTCTTTCACCTTCTACAGAAGAACATGAACACACTCAGTGAGTTTTTCTGCTTGTTTTCTTACTGACTTACATTGTAGGAAGTAGTTCCTGGTCCTGGGAACAATGTTGGTGAACGTGACTGTGGAAATCAACAGACATGAACAGTGTGATTATCATGATCCTGCATCTATTCCTAAGACATTTCTAATATGATGTTCTCCATGATATGAGATGATGATGGACTGAGAGCAGATGAATCTCCAGGACTTTACCTCTGTCTGGGATCTTCTTGAGCTCCTCTTTGAAGAAATCCTCCAGTATGTTTCTCAGCTGACGTACAGATTCTCTCAGGACATCAAAAGAGACGAGAGAACTGAAGGGATCGTCATGTATGTCTATAGATTCAGGAGGTGCTGAGAGAGACTGGAAACTCTACAGAAAACAGAAATCAAAACTCATCAGCTCCACACTTCACCCAATAACCTGCATCAACATCAGATTTGACTGATCTTTAGTTACTCACCTCAATCCAGCACTTTCACAGCATCAGCTTCATTCATCTCATATTCATTATATCACATTAGAGCTACAGATTCTAGTATTTGCCACTTACAGTATATTATCAGTTTTGAGGATGAATACAATTTTGATGGACGTTACTCAGAATCAGTACTATCAAATTTACTGATTTCACCATAATGTAATGAATCAGAAGAAAAAATTTGGTAAAAAGTTTAGAACTGTTGGTGGCACTAGTGCTATTTGACAGCTGAATATATCTTCCAGAATAAAGAGCTCAGATAAATTATTCCTAAGAGATTTCCAGAGCTGAAAGCCATTTGTAAGCAGCGTCTCTTTCAAAAGAAGATGATCAGACGATAGTCTGACTGATGATTATATAATATATAACATTACTCATGAAATGTTTCTCTGTGAGTCTCCTGTCACAGCAGGATCAGTTCAAGTCCACTATGACCCTGTTCTTCTAGATCTGTGTTACCTGCAGGAACTGGACGTGATGCTGTGTGTGTGAAAGCTGCTCCAGCTCAGCGTCTCTCCTCCTCAGATCATTGATCTCCTGCTCCAGTTGCTCCAGTCGTCCTTCAGCTCGACTCACTGCAGCTTTTTGCTGATCTCTGATCAGCCGTATCAATTTAGTTAAGATCCTCTCACTGTCCTCCACTGCTGTCTGTGCAGAGCACTGTTAGGACACACAGTGATTCAGGCTTCAGTGAGTCTGAACTGAGACTGAGACAAACTTCTCTTCTTCTCCAGACTCACCTTCTGAGACTCCATGGTCTCTCTCAGCTGCTGGAGATCTTTCTCTCTCTGCTGGATTCTCTGCTGGAACGTCTTCTGTGTCTCATTCAGCTCTTGCTGGAGGACAAATAGAAGATTGTAAATGTCTCAGAAGTGAAATGATTTCACATGATTTGAACACTTTTGAAGAATTGTGTTCTGCTGATGAGTGTTGTGTCTCCATCTGTGTCTGTGTGAATGTTTTCCTTTCTCCTAGCCAGGTGTGCCCTCGGGTCGTGAGATTCTAACAAACCAATTAAAAAAAATATTTGTACTACTTCCTCTCTCTCACTGCCAAATAATGTTTGCGAATATCGCTATGTTTGTGATAGCAATGTTACGGAGCCCTCTCCTAGTTTTGTGTTAAGTTCCTAGGTCTAGTGTTACGTCCCTTTTGTTTTATTTATCTGTGTTGTCTTTGTTTGGGAGGTGTTTGTGTGTGTTTCTGTGCAGGAGGATGTCTGATTGGTTCCTGCAGTCCAATTGGTGCCACACCCTGCCTGGTCAGCTGACTCCTGGATGCCTATAAGAGACTTCGTCATCACTTCCTGCTTTAGCTTTGTGCTCGCTCACTGTTTGCTCTGCTAGTAAGTTACATGTATTAGTAAGCCTGATAATCTGTGTGTGTTTGCTCGTGAGAGAGATCAATTGTTGTTTGCTTTGCCAAATTTGTTGTACTGTTGACTACCGCCTGTTCTCTGACCTAGATTCTGTATTGTCCCTGTTTGGACTTGTCTGCTAATAACTGTAAATAATTGTATATAATAACCTTTTGGGGAGGTAGGGAGACCGACGCCATTTTTGTTGGATTTTCTTTGTTGATTGTTTTGGATAGGGAGTTAGGTAAGTAATCTGTATTTTGTTTTATTTTTGTTTTGTGAATTAGGGAATTTAGGGGGATACAATTTGTTGGCTTGTGTTTGTTATTTTAGCCTTGTCGGCTCCTGAAGCTGAATTACCCCATATGTACAGTTGAAATATTGTTCTCATTAAAATACTGATAATTTGTTTTTCAAAACTCCACTGTGTTCTCGTACTCCTTTCATGTTGCGCCTTTACCCCTAGATGGGGCGTAACATAAAATTGGGGGCTCGTCCTATTTTTGTTTCTCAAATGAAACCGCAAACCTTTTCGTCAGTGAAACAAGGTAATTTAAACATTATTCAGCTGATTGTTTGTCTGGGTTTTTTACTTTGTGTGGGAGGAAATATAGAGTTTGGCATGACATCAAAATTTGAGCTTGATCAATTTGCGATCGCACCAACAGAGGAGCAATTTGAAAGATGTCATAAGCATGATTTGTTGGTGTTAGCTTTTTTTAATAATATAGCCGTACCTCGACGTGCGTTAAAAAGGGAGATAAAGGAGACACTGCACAAAGAGCTTGTGAAGCAAAAGGTCTTCCCTGGTGTCACTGTGGTTAAGGGTGTTAAGGCAACTACTGGGTTAAGGCAACTACTGCTTCATCTGACGATTTGGAGGCTGCGGAGGCAGAATTCGAATCTGAAGATGCTGCTCGCATGGATCCCTTTAATCCTTCGCCAAAAGACCCATTGTTGGCAGTCCGGTTGAATGGAATTATGCCGACAACAATACCAGAATCAGCTCTTGCAGGTCTGAGCAGTTGAGCTTGAGACGCAACGAGACATCCGGCTGAAAGAGCTGGAGCTTGAACTAAAGACCGGCGGGCTCGGCGTTCACCTTCTCCAGTGTCACGGGGAAATACTCCAATGCAGACTCCAGTAAATGCCGCCTCTCCTCTCCCTGCAGCGTCACAATCTGTACGGGTAAGTTCCTCTGAATTTGATATTAGTAAACAAATCTCGTTAGTTCCGTCATTCAGAGAAAGTGAAGTTGACACGTCCTTCACTGTTTTCGAATGCATCGCAACCACATTACATTGGCCTAAGTATTTTTGGCCTTTGCTTTTGCAGTGCAAATTATTAGGAGAAGCACAGGAAGTGTGCTCCGCTCTAACGTTAGAACAAAGTTTGGACTATGATGCAATTAAAGCGGCAGTATTACGTGCGTATGAGCTTGTTCCAGAGGCTTATTGTCAGAAATTCAGAAGACGTGTGTCAAACAGTCAAACATTCGTTGAATTTGCTCGTGAGAAGACTACTACTACAAATGGTGTGATGTTAGTAAAGTTACGACTTTTGATCATCTAAAGGAGTTAATCTTGAAATATTGCATTTCTGAAAAGATTGTTGTCTACTTGAATGAACAGAAAGTTTTCTTTCTTGCTGCTGATGCTGCTGTCTTTGCAGACGAGTTTGTGCTCACCCATAAGGTTGTTTTTTCTTCACCACGCACCTCTGCAGATCGTTCTTATAATTCTAAGCGTACGCCAGTTACACAAAAATATGATCAATTACTTGACAACCCTTTGGCAGCCAGAGAATGTTTCTATTGTCATGAAAAAGGGCATTTAATTGCTGTTTGACCAGCACTACAGCGTCAAAGTCATCGGAAAGCTCAAAACACATTTAAAAGTCTAGCTTTTATTCATGTACCCTCTACTGAGACTTTAAACTCTGTTGACCCTACATTTTAACCATTTGTTTGTGTTGGTGCTGTTGCATTGTCTAGCTCTGATTCGGAGTTTAAAACCTGTGCGCATCCTGCGGGATACGGGTGCTGCGCAGTCGTTCATTATAGCAAGTACACTAACGTTCTCTCATCACTCCAGTTGTGACTCCGATGTGTTGATTCAAGGAATTTAGTTATAGTAAGGGTTCCTTTACACACCATTTATTTGCATCCTAACATTGTGACGGGTGTAGTAAAAGTTGCTGTACGTTCTCAATTGACAGTGAAAGGGTTTTCCCTTATTCTTGGAGACGATCTTGTTGGAAGAAAGGTTAATTATCTGCCAGAAGTTAATGATGTACCATGTGCATCTGAAGATGATGTGTTAGTGCGGGTCTTTCCCAATATATTTCAATCTTGCGTTGTTATTCGAGCACAATCCCGTAAGTTCGAGGAGGAGGTTGATCTTTCTAACTCATTTATGGGTTCAGTAATGCCAGAGACAAAGACTGAAGTTGAAAATAGTTCTACAGATGTGATTGTTCATCCTAGCTTTGACTTTCCTTTCAGTAAACCACAATTAATCAGTGCTCAAAATGCTATTGAAACACTGTTAAGCTGTATATCCTCTATGATAGAGAAGTCTGATTTGCCTAAATATGCAATAGCATATTTTCTAGATGATGGTGTACTCATGCGAAAGTGGAGTCCCGAGAAAGTAAAACATGACTGGAATTCAGTTTTTCAAGTTGTTGTTCCACAGCCCTACCGTGGTTATGTACTAAATCTAGCCCATGACCACAAACTTTCAGGACACCTAGGAGTCAGGAAGACCTATCATAACCTTTTGAAACATTTATTTTGGCCAGGAATGAAATCTTCTTTGTCACAGTATTGCCAGTCGTGTCATTCTTGTCAAGTTGCAGGAAAGCCTAATCAGGTTGTGTCCCCAGCACCTTTAAAGCCAGTTCCTGTGTTAAATGAACCATTTGAAAAACGTGTGATCGACTGTGTAGGACCGTTGCCCAAGACTAAATCGGGACATGTGTATTTGTTGACTATGATGTGCTCTGCTACCAGGTTTCCTGAAGCCGTTCTATTACGTTCTTTGAAGTCCCCTAACATTGTGAAAGCCCTTGTGAAATTTTGCACCACTTATTCAATCTGATCAAGGAACAAATTTCACTTTGTGTGTATTTTGTAAAGCTATGAACGAACTGAACATCACCCATACTTTGTCTAGTGCTTATCATCCTCAATCTCAAGGTGTTATTGAACGATTCCACCAAACCTTAAAGACTATAATTTGTACTTATTGTGTAGAACATCAGAAGGATTGGGATGAGCAGTTACCACTTTTATTGTTTGCGATTCGGAACACAGTGCAAGAATCCTTGGGGTTAAGTCCAGCTGAATTAGTCTTCGGTCCCTCCCTTCGTGGTCCATTAAAGTTGCTTCAAGAGCATCTCCTTGCTGATGGCCCCTCTTCTAAGACACCCACCCCTGTGCTAGATTACGTCATTTCATTTCGTGAAAGGTTGCATTCTGCATGGAAGCTAGCTCGTCAGTCTTTAGTCTCACCACAGTCCAAAATTAAGGATAATTATGACAAAGTCTGTCAAGCGTTCATTTAAGGTTGGCGATAAAGTGCTTGTGTTATTGCCTTTGCCGGGTTCCTCACTGCAAGCAAAGTTTGCAGGCCCATATGAAATAGAGGAGAAATTAAGGGATACAGACTATGTTGTACAAACTCCTGAGAGGCACCGAAAGTCCCGTGTTTGCCACATAAACATGTTAAAGTCATATGTTTCCTGCTTAGACTCTGAAATGTCTAGATCTGCTCCAACAACTTCTCCCTCTGTAGCAGTTTCTGTTGAAGTTGTTTTGTCTGTTGATCCTCCATGTGTGGATGATCTTAGTTTGGGCAGTGCTGCCATATCTAGTGCTCGCTTAAAAAATTCAGAAACCCTTGTAACTTTA
>QVTF01022310.1:0-7500 GCA_003573665.1 Oxygymnocypris stewartii
ACACACACACACACACAGACAACACACACACAGACACACACAAACAAAACACAAAACACACACACACACACACAACACACAACACACATGCACACACACACACACACACACACACACACACACAGACACACACACACACACACACAGTTGCAGATACAGACACCATAGGCTTGTTTTGATAAGAGATTTGACTGAAACAACACTCCACGGCAGCATCCCGTGAAACCACCCACAGAGGAAGACCACATCCACCTGCTGCGTGATCTGAACCGTATAGATGCGATCCGATGGAAAAGTGCTCGGGTTATGACCTGAATGGGTCGAATTCAATGCACCATCAGATTTCATGCTATATGAAGTACAGCAATGCTAAGAACGAGCTTGTGTTGCATTATGATTTGCAGTCTGATACATTTCTGACCTAGCGCTCTGGTCCAGTCTGGTTTTGTTGCTAAAGCCATGGCATCCTGTGTAAACGGGGGTCCGGGTCAAAGACTGGTTTAATCCGGCGGTCTTTGTTTAGCTTGAACAGCGTGTGAACGGAAGTTTTCTGGTTGAGTTAGTGCTGGGAAATACCCCTAAACGTGTGAAAACCATCTGCAGATACGGACGACACATGTGAGCATGAGGAGGGAGGCGAGGAAAAACGATGGTGCCACGTCGAATGAAGATGTGTTTTGTGTGATTTCATGACTACAAAATATCTTCATGCTGTGTTTTCATGAAACGCTTTCTCGCTTGCTTATTAAAAAAAGTAGTGCAAACATAAAAATATATATATTTCTAATTGTTGACCCACAGGTGAAAACAATTGTTAAATAAATAAAAGACTACAATATTGATTAAATATTAGTTATAGTTTAAACATATTATATAAATATTAAATATTATAATTACATTATTATTATTATTATATCCAACTTTGGTGCAACCAAACGTTTTATTAAACATAAAACATAATTAAACATTAAACATTATTTAACTTTTTCAAAGTTTTAGTCGAACATTCCGCACATGCTTTTAAATAAATTGTGTCAGTCAAGTTGTCATTTCAAATCCAGACATCATGATAATGTTATTGTTTTAGTGTTTATGCAAACAAAAAGTAATTTGATTTATTGTTAGTTGATTTTATATATAAAACTTGGTGAAACTATTTATGTGTCAGTACATTTCCAGAAAATGATAACAATACCGTGATAATACTGGTCACTATAATCATGATTTTCATACTGTTACATCTCAAGGATGTATATATACATTTCATGTTAAATATTATAATACATTTTAAATATAACATTTAAATATGTTATAAATATTGTTTTAATATAAACTATTCTCTCTTGCTCTCTCTCTCCCTCTCTCTCTCTCACTCTCTTTTCCCCCCCTCTCTCTCTCTCTCTCTCCCTTCCCCTCTCTCTCTCTCTCTCTCTCTCTCCTCTCTCCTCCTCTCTCCTCTCCTCCTCTCTCTCTCCTCTCCCCTCTCTCTTCTCTCCTCTCTCTCTCCCTCTCCTCTCCTCCTCTCTCCCCGCCCTCTCTCTCCTCTCCTCTCACTCTCCTCTCTCTCTCCCCTCTCCTCCTCCCCCTCTCTCTCTCCTTCTCGTCTCCTCCCCTCTCTCTCTCTCTCCTCTCTCTCTCCCTCTTCTCTCTCTCTCCTCTCTCTCTCCTCTCTCCTCTCCTCTCTCTCTCTCTCTCTCTCTCTCCTCCCTCTCTCTCTCTCTCTCTCTCTCTCTCTCTCCCTCTCTCTCTCTCTCTCTCTCTCTCTCTCTCTCTCTCTCTCCCTCTATAAGCAACTCAATCCTGCCCCTGAAATAAAGCCCCTCTGTAAAGGGAAGCTCTGTACCTATCAGTACCAGGCCACGGGCCGCATGTATAATGGCTTCTTGCACACATGTGAGCGCTGGGAGGCTGAACAGAGCTCTTTCTATAGGCCACCGGCCATATGGTGACCAGGACTGGATGTGCCAATTGACTGTGTCTGTCTATGGGTCCTTCAAGCCCAGCTAATATACATAGAGTGCAGGGGTGAGAGCTAGTGTTACATCCCTCCTTCTCTATTCATTCATTCACTCCCTCATTCAGTCATGGCGGGGGCAGAGGCCCTTTATCACCAAGAGTTAACCTCTCTTTTCCCTACCGGCAAACAATGGGGCCTCTGCGGCGGATAAAGAAGCGGTCTCGCAGAGGAGTTTGGAGGCGCGTTTTAACCTTGCTGGGAATGAATGGGCCGGATCCTGCTGAGCAGATGGTGGCTGTGAAACGCTGAGCGTAAATGCTGTCGGGTCAACGTGTGGACGGCGTTCTGCCCGAAGCAGTGCTGCAAGGTCAACACAGCCATGAAGAATGAAGGTGACGGCTGAGCAAACGCACCTGTCTGTACCTATATCTGATGAATTCATCATGTCAACTAAACAGCAGAAGATACATTTGGACATGTCAGTTGTTCACGTCAATAACGCACACACACATATATTAATTTGGCTAAATGTGAATTTGGCAAAGCGAATTTGGGTAAAGAAGTAGGTCAAGGTCAAGTCCGTCCTGTTAGTGCCTAAAGGATCGCTATTGTTGACTTTCCAATTCCAACGACCAGACGATAGCTACGTCGGTTTTTTAGGAATGGCTGAATACTACAGAAATTTCACATAGTCCAGCGAATGCATTTATGTGGACGCATGCATGTCAACATACTTTTGAAAGCGTAAAGCTATTGCTGACAAGTGTGCGTATTCTCTCTGCCGCTGATTTCACACGTTCGTTTAAGTGGACGCTAGTGCTGTGGTATGGGGGCAGTTCTCATTCAAGAAGATGATGTTGGTTTTGAGCACCCAATTTGCTATTTTTCTCAAAAATTAAATCGACATTAACAAAATTATTCTAGTATTGAGAATGAAGCTCTAGGTCTGATTTTGGCATTATCGTTTTTTGACGTTTATGTGGGTTCGTCCATTTTGCCTGTTACTGTGTACACCGACCACAATCCCTGGTGCTTTTATCCAGAACGTACAATCACAATCAACGTCTTATGCATTGGTCATTGATTGTACAGAATAATTATAAAGCATAAAAAAGGCTCAGAAAATATTTTTGATGACACTTTATCGAGAGCTTAAAAGTTGCTATATTTTACGTCTCAAGGGGGTGGGTGTTACGTACGCTGTGCTACGTACGTTTGTTTTTTGCATACGTGTATATTTGTGTTTACTTTATCTTTTTTTCAGGTGTGAAATCTGATTGGAAGATCTGCCTGTCAGTCTGCTGACGTAAGACCCTGACGTATGGGATCGCGCCACCAAGCGCTGTTCATCGTGTAGTTTAACAGCTGTTGGGAAGTCTGGGCTGGGAGACGGCTCGCTCTGTGAGGACAGTTTTCAAACGCTGCGTCTGTTATATTTCTGCTTTAGAAATCTTAGAGCACTTCATGCTTCCTTCTGCTGACAAGCTTTATGGAGATGCAGATTTCATTTTCCAGCAGGACTTGGCACCTGCCCACACTGCCAAAGGTACCAAACGCTGGTTCATTGACCATGGTGTTACTGTGCTTGATTGGCCCGCTAATTTTTACATCTGTATATATATATATATATATACAGCACAGGGTAGTAGCCTATGTGTGAACGCATCTTGAATAAAAGTTTGTTTTAAAAACACATCACAAGTTTTGGCACTGAAATAACAAACACGTAAATCCCATCAACAGTTTCCAAACAACAGCACGTTCCAGTGGTTCTGCGTTAGACGCTCTCTGTCTGCTGTTTTTGTCCTACATTAACCATCAGCAGATAAACAGCTGACCTCAGAACAGCCCCAGCGGCTCTCTGACAGCCACGTCTGTCTCCAGAGCTCTTTTGTGCAAGCGCTTGTGTTTGCGCTGGTCCGGCCCGATCGGGTCGTGTTTGCTCAGGGAGACAGAAGAGGTGAGGAGTCTCTCCATTTGTTTAACTCCATGCCATTCAGCTCTCAGGGCTTTGACAAATAGAGAGCGTTAAACACAGCGTTCGGGACAGTTATGCGGCGCTCGGCAGCCGTGGGAAGATCGCTAGAATGGGAACTACGGCGAAACGTAAAAATAACAATCTGAAAGGCCACACGGATGTAATTTAATTGCATTCACAACAGACGGAGCCTGAGAGATATTACTTTAAATCTGTGGCAATTCATCAATCTGAGCATAAGCAAATTAAGCCTAACTCGGCCAATCGTGGCTCCGCCAGCGAAAACGAGCTTTTGTATGAAACAATGTGTGCAGAAACAGGGGCCAGTGACTCCGTTTTCAGCGTGTAACCACCTACTTTTACATCAATGATGGTGATTTGTATATCTTGCACTTTGCCGGGCCCCGGGCCATTCATATTCAAATCAAACAGAGAGAGACACGGAGACGCTCACAATGGCAAGTCAGTAAACAACACTGCCTATGTGTGAGAGCAACACTACACTGAGACACAGAGCTCAGAACACCTTTTTTATATTTCTGAAGCAATCGTTAGTAGTGCTTGCCTGTGCTGAACTCAATGCTGTGTTATTAAAGCATTGCTAAAGTCTGTTTTTGTTGCATGTTTCTATGCCTTTTATTCATGTTTCTGATAAAAGCATGTCACAGTTTGTGTTTGTGAAAACACACGAATGCATTTAAAAATAAACAGAAAAGTCTTTCAATTATAAGGCTTTAAGGCATAGTCGCGGGAACGTATTTTGAGGGGGGGGGGGGGGGCTGAGGAATAAAACGGGGGGGGATGGTCATGTGACAAGAGTGATGTGAGACACTATGATTCAAAAGCGAAATTTTTGTTAATACAATTTTCATTTATTAATTTAATAAATATCACTAAAATATTTGAATCAACTAAATTAATTGAGCAGCTCATTACCATTTTTCTTAAAGGGATAGTTCACCCAAAAATAAAAATGTGATGTTTATCTGCTTACCCCCAGGGCATCCAAGATGTAGGTGACTTTGTTGCTTCAGTAGAACACAAACGAAGATTTTTGACAGTCTGTCAGTCGTATAATGGCAGTCAATGGGACTCACAGCTTTGAGAGACAAAAAAACATACACAGACAACACCAAAGACTCGTGACAATATCCGTGTGGTGGATCAGAGGTAAAAAAAAATATATAAATACTGTTCAGTTTCTTGCACAGACTGATCGTTTCGTATCTATAGACCTCAATGTATCGTCACGAGCCACATTTGGTGTTGTCTGTGTATGTTTTTTTGTCTCTCAAAGCCGTGAGTCCCATTGACTGCCATTATATGACTGACAGATTGTCAAAAATCTTCGTTTGTGTTCTACTGAAGCAACAAAGTCCCCTACATCTTGATTGTCCTTGGGGTAAGCAGTTAAACATCACGTTTACATTTTTGAGTGAACTATCTCTTTAATGTGACAAATATATCACGTCAACATTCCACCTACTTGTATAAGGTTAATACCCCGATCTGACATATATGTCACCGCAATATCTTTGTAACTTGTTTTATATCAATTTGTTCGAAAAATGTATTAACATTAGGTTAAGTGTAATCTAGGATATGTTATTAAAACATTAGAATTGTTGCATGGGTTGAAACATACCTTTTGTAACAAAAAAAGGACCAGGGGCCGGATTCACGAAAATCTTCTTAAGAAATAAGTTAAGACATTTCTTAAGATAAATTCCACGAAGTTCGTAAGAATGTTCTTAAATGCAATTCTTGAACAATTCTTAATAAGTTCTCAAATATATTCTTAAGAACATCTTAAATTTTTTCTTAAGAAGAAAATACGAATGAAAAGTCTTTATCTGAGTGAATACATGACGCACTGATAAACTCACCCTTTATTGTCTTTTTGCGCTTCCTGCAGATTGCCCTCATAATCATAATAAGCACGCATTCTTTTGTCGTGACTTTGACTGGCGCTCAGCTTCACGTTTTTTAATACGGCGTGTTTTTCTGAACAGTCTGTCTCAAGCTGTAGCGATATGTTTCGGTTGAGCTAAAAAATAAAGATGGCGTCTGAAAGTAGCGTTTGGTGGTTAGTTTGTGTATAAATGTATATTTCTGACTAACTTTTTGCCCTTTTGGTGTTATTTCTAGCGAGAAACCAGTGTTGTAGTAATTAAATATTCATTTAGTTATCACCAAAACTCGTTATATCTTAACGCTGCCTTAAGTCATTGTCTGACAGGGCAGCGAGGCAGTAAGTCAGCTCTCTTAAGTTTTCGGATGCAGCCTCTGTCGTATTTATAAGCTAAAATAAAAGCGTCCAATTAAAGCTCCCTATCTGACTCGTTTTTGTAGAGTTGCTACTGAGTTTTTAAGCCAGCAAAAAGTAGCGTCACACATAGGCTAATCATGACCGATCATTGTTTACATTAGCATCCTTGTCACTCCAGAAAACTCGTGCACATCCCTATTAATAGTCCTACTGTGTAATGTTGTTTTGATGCTTAAATATAACAATTCATTTGAAATAACCCAATACATGTATTAAATAATTCTTACTGTTTGGGATTTAAGACAAGTCTGGGGCTGTCCTAAATTTAAGAAGTTATTTACGATGATTTTTAAGAAGATTCTTTTCAAGAATTTGAATTCTTCTTAAAGTTTTGTCTTAAGAACAATCTTATGAAAAAAGATAAGATTATTCTTAAGAATAATTTTTGGGAATACAAAATATTCTTAACTTTTTTCTTAAGTTAAAAAATAAGAAGAAAACGGAAGTTAAGAAGAAATTTCTTCTTAAGAATGTTTCGTGTATCCGGCCCCAGGACTTTACCAAGACTTGTAACAGCACTCGCATGTTGTTGCTCTTTTGTTGGTTTTGATTGCTTCTATAATGTCCTCATTTGTAAGTCGCTTTGCATAAAAGCATCTGCTGAATGACAAAAAATAAAAAACTTCTTTTTTTTTACAAAACAGCTGACACTGCAGCACGCACTAACCAGAAAGAACACTATTTTGGAAATGTTTCCATGACACACTCTGTCACGTGACTGAACCTGGGTGTTCATTATCTGTCACTTAGGGACTTTCTGAGGTGAACGTGAGGGATAATGCTTTAAACACCTTCCCAGATAATCACCAGTGTTTGTGACACGCGCGTCACCGTGGGTTCTTATGGGTTCATGTAGAAAAATGTTGTAATATTTATTCTAATTGTGTCATTAGTTTAGAAAACAAAAGTAAATACCAACAGAAAATACTAATCATTATTATAATAATACTACTGCTACTTTTCTACACTATTTGAAAAGTTGTAAACTTACATTAATGTAAAAATAAATATTTTTAATATTATTTTTATTATTATTGAAAGGTACTTATTAATTTAGAAATATTTATTATATAATATTTTATCATAAAAATAGCAATAATATTGACAATGATAATAATAATATTATAGAACACAAATATAATAATATACAATACAAAAATATACAATATAGAACAAATAATTATGAACTGCGTTATATTTATAGTTCTTATTTATAGAAATAAATAGCAGCATTGC
>QVTF01022310.1:12500-27500 GCA_003573665.1 Oxygymnocypris stewartii
TTAATTAATAACTTAGCTGATTCCACTTTTCTGATTCCTACTTTTGCCACAAGTCTGATTTAAAAGAAAGCAAAACAAAACAAAACAAAAACAAAGCAAAACAAAGCAAATCAAAACAAAGTAAAGCAAAAAAAAACAAAGCAAAACTAAACAAAGCAAAAAAACCTAAACAAAGCAAAGCAAAAAAACAACAACAAAAAACACTGCAAAACAAAGCAAAGCAAAGCAAAAGAAAACAAAGCATTGCTACTTGATTGCTACTTATGCCACATATCTGATTTAACACAAAATTAAATATTATACTTGGCCTTTGCCACTTATCTGATTTTCACTTATGCCACAAATCCAGTTTAATCAAATATAAATAAATAAAACACATAAATTGCCACTAATCAGTTTCACAAGATATGGTCTGATTGCCACTTATGCCACAAAAAAACAAAAACAAATATTGCTACTTAATTGATTGCCCCTTACAAATTTTATACATGGCCTTTGCCACTTATCTCATTCCCACGTATGCCAAAAATGATCCCAAATAATAATAAAATAAGATTAATAATCTATCTTTTCTACAGGGTCTGCCACTTTAAGTTGAAAGAGTGGCAGAGAAATTGAAAGAGGGGACAGAGAATGAAAAGCAGAACAAGCAGATGTTTTGTGAATCGTTGCGTGTGAGAGCTGTGGTTATTTTCTACTATAATTGCTCTGATGCTGTACAGACATCACACTTGTTCCTGTGTGAGAACATTTTACATACGCTTCATTTCTGACTCACACATGGGCGCACACACAAGCTAAAAATAATATCTAAGTTACGATAGCACCACACAATAGTCAAGGAAACATCCTTTTTTCTAAAAATCACAATGGAAATCCACCGTGACACAAATGACAACCAGCTTCACTCAGTTTCAACACGCAAAAGTGACACATCATGATTACTCTACGTGAAATGTGTGATTGCTCCAAACTAACATTAACCCTTGATGCACAGTGCATAAAGAGTTCAAAAAGTGAGAGTGCATGCATGGAGAGTATGCATGAGAAGCTACAAATAATGCCCGTGTCTGTCTGTCATTTAGTCACGTGGGCATAAAAAAAAATCTTCTGTCCGAGTCTCTTCAGATTTAACCCAGTTAAAGAAGTGTCTTGTTAACACATCTGACAGCAGAGATGGAAAAATGGTGTCAGTCGTGCTTTAAAAAACCTAAAAGAAATGTGAGATGAAAACAAAGCAGCCCAAACTCCCTTTGAGCGGTGTTAAAAACAGACAGACGTGCTGCACTCATCTGGCTCGCTTTTGAGCTCAGGAATCGAACCAGCAACACAAACGATCTATAAAAAGTTATAGTCATTAATGGATATAAAGAAAAACAACTGGAGCTGAAACTATAAACGTGCACTCCAATATGATTGAAAAAAGACAAAAAAATATTGAATATATTTAACATTAATAATGTTTTTAGATAATATTTTCAATTGATATTGGATGGTCAAATACATTTTATTTTATTAAAAGTTATACTGAGTTATATAAAAACTGGAACTTGCAAAAGAAGGAAAAATATATATATATATATAAATATGCGTAAAAATAAAAAATAAAAAGACATAAAATTATTATTTTTATTAATATTAGATTTTTGAAAAATATATATTTATGTTTCTAAAATATTAATATTTTCAACTGATATTGGACAGTCCAAGACAAAAAATAGGAATCAAAAATATAATAATTAATTAAAATAAAACTAAAAACTGGAGCTTGCAAAAAAAAGTTACCTATAAATGTGCATTAAAATAAACTAAATAAACAAAAAATTGCTATTACCTTTTTGTAATATTCATAATATTTGTTGGATATTTATTTTTTTAAAGGATATTAAATAGTTAAAAATATATATATATAATGATATAGATAATGACATTTTAAATAAAAACTGGAGTCTGCAAAAGTATGAAAAAATATAAATGCGCTCTTGAATATTATAAAAAACTAAATTAAATGACAAAAAAATATTCTAAATTAACATTTTACATTTATTTAATTCTAATATTTCCAATTACTATTTGATAAAAAAAAAAAAAAGAGGCATTAGTTAAAAACAAACTGAAGCTTGCAAAAGAAAGAAAAACTAGAAATGTGCACTAAAATATAAATAAAAACTAAATACAATGACAAAATAAATTTAATATTTTATATTAATAATAATTTTAAATATGTATTTAATAATTTAAATTGAATATTACTATTATTAATCTTATTTAAATAAATTATTTGTAATTCATATTTATTGAACATAAAAATAAAAACTCGGACTTGCAAAATAATGAAATAAAATGACAAACATACACCAATATTTGTTTATATTTGTTTAATATTAAGATTTTTTAGATATTAATATTTTCAATTGATATTGGTACAAGACAAAAAATATAAATTAAAATATATAGTCACTAATGAAAATAAAGAGAAAATCTTGAGCTTGCAGAAGAAAAAAACATTAATGTGCATTCAAAAATATTTTTAATATTTTTAATTGTTTATTTAATAATAATATTTTAATATTCCTATTTAAATATCAAATATGTTTAGTATCAATTGATTAAATACATGTTTGAAAAATATATACATTACAAATATTTGTACATATTTAAAAAAAAAAAATGACAAAAGCACAAAATTATTTACAATTCAAATTAAAAATAAAATATCAACATAAAGGCTGATAAAAATATTAATAAATACCATAAAAAGATTAGCATCATACTAAAATAACACTATTAAAAACGTCAAACTATTACAAAATAATAATAATATGTGTACAGTAGCACTTTTTGCGAAGGTCACCTGTCTAAGACATCAACATTCAGGTGGCTTCGTAACATGGTGAGCCGATTTCTGCTGATTCTGCTGACATATGGCCCGATTGCCAGCGCTGCTCTCACCGGATAGACCTCAGAAGAATGGCGTATGGATTCTGGAGAAATGAGTCACTGCACAGCCCCTCAGTGTCCCAGACACTAAGTACAGCGGGATCAGGAGTCTCTGTGCTGCAGGGGGTGGAGGGCTTGAGAGGCAGCTTTAGGCCAGTGAGGAGAATTAAGCTGCATGCCCAGACAGAATTAGTTCCATGCAGACTAAAGACTGTGAAACCAAACAATTAGGCCCCCCACCAGAATAAAATCAGGGTCGCTAAGCAGCCGGGGGACGGAGGTGGGGGTGTAGTTAGTTGTGCTTGCTAAGACATCACTTGTACTAGTACTGCTAAACAAGGTAAAGATTTAAACCAAGGTAAGATTCAAACAAGTAACTTAAGCACATAACTCATCCCAGAATGATTCTTCAAATCATGCGTGTTGCTGAGGAGAGTGTGCTGCTATTTTACTGAGTGATCAGACTAATTATTTTATCCTCATGGACCATAAAACAGGTGAAACAATCCCACAGACAGACACTGAAGAACAGACCTACATTCACTGAAAACACCATAAAAACCACTTAGTAACACTTACAATCACCCCAAGAAACCACCTAGCAACACCTACATTCATCCAAACACCCCAGAAACCACCTAGCAACACCTACCTTCATCCAAACACCCCAGAAACTACCTAGCGACACCTACATTCATCCAAACACCCCAGAAACCACCTAGCAACACCTACATTCATCCAAACACCCCAGAAACTACCTAGCAACACCTACATTCATCCAATCACACCAGAAACCACCTAGCAACACCTACATTCATCCAAACACACCAGAAACCACCTAGCAACACCTACATTCATCCAAACACACCAGAAACCACCTAGCAACACCTACATTCATCCAAACACCCCAGAAACCACCTAGCAACACCTACATTCATCCAAACACCCCAGAAACCACCTAGTGACACCTACATTCATCCAAACACCCCAGAAACCACCTAGCGACACCTACATTCATAAAAACACCCCAGAAACCACCTAGGGACACCTACATTCATCCAAACACCCCAGAAACCACCTAGCGACACCTACATTCATCCAAACACCCCAGAAACCACCTAGCAACACCTACATTCATCCAAACACACCAGAAACCACCTAGCGACACCTACATTCATCCAAACACCCCAGAAACCACCTTGTAACACCTACATTCATTCAAACACCCCAGAAACCACCTAGTGACACCTACATTCATCCAAACACCCCAGAAACCACCTAGCAACACCTACATTCATCCAAACACCCCAGAAACCACCTAGTGACACCTACATTCATCCAATCACCCCAGAAACCACCTTGTAACACCTACATTCATTCAAACACCCCAGAAAACCACCTAGTGACACCTACATTCATCCAATCACCCCAGAAACCACCTAGCAACACCTACATTCATCCAAAACACCCCAGAAACCACCTAGCAACACCTACATTCATCCAAAACACCCCAGAAACCACCTTGTAACACCTACATTCATCCAAACACCCCAGAAACCACCTTGGTAACACCTACATTCATTCAAACACCCCAGAAACCACCTAGTGACCCCTACATTCATCCAAACACCCCAGAAACCACCTAGTGACACCTACATTCATCCAAACACCCCAGAAACCACCTTGTAACACCTACATTCATTCAAACACCCCAGAAACCACCTAGTGACACCTACATTCATTCAAACACCCCAGAAACCACCTAGTAACACCTACATTCATTCAAACACCCCAGAAACCACCTAGTAACACCTACATTCATCCAATCACCCCAGAAACTACCTAGCAACACCTACATTCATCCAATCACCCCAAAAACCACCTAGGGACACCTACATTCATCCAAACACCCCAGAAACCACCTAGCGACACCTACATTCATCCAAACACCCCAGAAACCACCTAGGGACACCTACATTCATCCAAACACCCCAGAAGCCACCTTGTAACACCTACATTCATTCAAACACCCCAGAAACCACCTTGTAACACCTACATTCATCCAAACACCCCAGAAACCACCTAGTAACACCTACATTCATTCAAACACCCCAGAAACCACCTTGTAACACCTACATTCATCCAAACACCCCAGAAACCACCTAGCAACACCTACATTCATCCAAACACCCCAGAAACCACCTAGCGACACCTACATTCATCCAAACACCCCAGAAACCACCTAGTAACACCTACATTCATTCAAACACCCCAGAAACCACCTAGTAACACCTACATTCATCAAATCACCCCAGAAACTACCTAGCAACACCTACATTCATCCAATCACCCCAAAAACCACCTAGGGACACCTACATTCATCCAAACACCCCAGAACCACCTAGCCACACCTACATTCATCCAAACACCCCAGAAACCACCTAGCGACACCTACATTCATCCAATCACCCCAAAAACCACCTAGTGACACCTACATTCATCCAAACACCCCAGAAACCACCTAGCCACACCTACATTCATCCAAACACCCCAGAAACCACCTAGCGACACCTACATTCATCCAAACACCCCAGAAACCACCTTGTAACACCTACATTCATTCAAACACCCCAGAAACCACCTAGTGACACCTACATTCATCCAAACACCCCAGAAACCACCTAGCAACACCTACATTCATCCAAACACCCCAGAAACCACCTAGTGACACCTACATTCATCCAATCACCCCAGAAACCACCTTGTAACACCTACATTCATTCAAACACCCCAGAAACCACCTAGTGACACCTACATTCATCCAATCACCCCAGAAACCACCTAGCAACACCTACATTCATCCAAACACCCCAGAAACCACCTAGCAACACCTACATTCATCCAAACACCCCAGAAACCACCTTGTAACACCTACATTCATCCAAACACCCCAGAAACCACCTTGTAACACCTACATTCATTCAAACACCCCAGAAACCACCTAGTGACACCTACATTCATCCAAACACCCCAGAAACCACCTAGTGACACCTACATTCATCCAAACACCCCAGAAACCACCTTGTAACACCTACATTCATTCAAACACCCCAGAAACCACCTAGTGACACCTACATTCATTCAAACACCCCAGAAACCACCTAGTAACACCTACATTCATTCAAACACCCCAGAAACCACCTAGTAACACCTACATTCATCCAATCACCCCCAGAAACTACCTAGCAACACCTACATTCATCCAATCACCCCAAAAACCACCTAGGGACACCTACATTCATCCAAACACCCCAGAAACCACCTAGCGACACCTACATTCATCCAAACACCCCAGAAACCACCTAGGGACACCTACATTCATCCAAACACCCCAGAAGCCACCTTGTAACACCTACATTCATTCAAACACCCCAGAAACCACCTTGTAACACCTACATTCATCCAAACACCCCAGAAACCACCTAGTAACACCTACATTCATTCAAACACCCCAGAAACCACCTTGTAACACCTACATTCATCCAAACACCCCAGAAACCACCTAGCAACACCTACATTCATCCAAACACCCCAGAAACCACCTAGCGACACCTACATTCATCCAAACACCCCAGAAACCACCTAGTAACACCTACATTCATTCAAACACCCCAGAAACCACCTAGCAACACCTACATTCATCCAAACACCCCAGAAACCACCTTGTAACACCTACATTCATTCAAACACCCCAGAAACCACCTAGTGACACCTACATTCATTCAAACACCCCAGAAACCACCTAGCGACACCTACATTCATCCAAACACCCCAGAAACCACCTAGTGACACCTACATTCATCCAAACACCCCAGAAACCACCTAGCAACACCTACATTCATCCATACACCCCAGAAACCACCTTGTAACACCTACATTCATCAAACACCCCAGAAACCACCTAGTGACACCTACATTCATTCAAAACACCCCAGAAACCACCTAGCAACACCTACCTTCATCCAATCACCCCAGAAACCACCTAGCAACACCTACATTTATCCAAACAACCCCAGAAACCACCTTGTAACACCTACATTCATTCAAACACCCCCAATCACCCCAGAAACCACCTAGCGACACCTACATTCATCCAAACACCCCAGAAACCACCTAGTGACACCTACATTCATCCAATCACCCCAAAAACCACCTAGTGACACCTACATTCATCCAAACACCCCAGAAACCACCTAGCAACACCTACATTCATCCAAACACCCCAGAAACCACCTAGGGACACCTACATTCATCCAATCACCCCAAAAACTACCTAGTGACACCTACATTCATCCAAACACCCCAGAAACCACCTAGCGACACCTACATTCATCCAAACACCCCAGAAACCACCTAGTGACACCTACATTCATCCAAACACCCCAGAAACCACCTAGCAACACCTACATTCATCCAAACACCCCAGAAACCACCTTGTAACACCTACATTCATTCAAACACCCCAGAAACCACCTAGTGACACCTACATTCATTCAAACACCCCAGAAACCACCTAGCAACACCTACCTTCATCCAATCACCCCAGAAACCACCTAGCAACACCTACATTTATCCAAACACCCCAGAAACCACCTTGTAACACCTACATTCATTCAAACACCCCCAATCACCCCAGAAACCACCTAGCGACACCTACATTCATCCAAAACCCCCCAGAAACTACCTAGCAACACCTACATTCATCCAATCACCCCAAAAACCACCTAGGGACACCTACATTCATCCAAACACCCCAGAAACCACCTAGCCACACCTACATTCATCCAACACCCCAGAAACCACCTAGCGACACCTACATCATCCAATCACCCCAAAAACCACCTAGTGACACCTACATTCATCCAAACACCCCAGAAACCACCTAGCCACACCTACATTCATCCAAACACCCCAGAAACCACCTAGCGACACCTACATTCATCCAATCACCCCAAAAACCACCTAGTAACACCTACATTCATTCAAACACCCCAGAAACCACCTAGTAACACCTACATTCATCCAATCACCCCAAAAACCACCTAGGGACACCTACATTCATCCAAACACCCCAGAAACCACCTAGCGACACCTACATTCATCCAAACACCCCAGAAACCACCTAGGGACACCTACATTCATCCAAACACCCCAGAAACCACCTAGGGACACCTACATTCATCCAAACACCCCAGAAACCACCTAGGGACACCTACATTCATCCAAACACCCCAGAAACCACCTAGTGACACCTACATTCATCCAAACACCCCAGAAACCACCTAGCAACACCTACATTCATCCAAACACCCCAGAAACCACCTTGTAACACCTACATTCATTCAAACACCCCAGAAACCACCTAGTGACACCTACATTCATTCAAACACCCCAGAAACCACCTAGCGACACCTACATTCATCCAAACACCCCAGAAACCACCTAGCGACACCTACATTCATCCAAACACCCCAGAAACCACCTAGCAACACCTACATTCATCCAAACACCCCAGAAACCACCTTGTAACACCTACATTCATTCAAACACCCCAGAAACCACCTAGTGACACCTACATTCATTCAAACACCCCAGAAACCACCTAGCAACACCTACCTTCATCCAATCACCCCAGAAACCACCTAGCAACACCTACATTTATCCAAACACCCCAGAAACCACCTTGTAACACCTACATTCATTCAACACCCCCAATCACCCCAGAAACCACCTAGCGACACCTACATTCATCCAAACACCCCAGAAACCACCTAGTGACACCTACATTCATCAATCACCCCAAAAACCACCTAGTGACACCTACATTCATCCAAACACCCCAGAAAACCACCTAGCAACACCTACATTCATCCAAACACCCCAGAAACCACCTAGGGACACCTACATTCATCCAATCACCCCAAAAAACTACCTAGTGACACCTACATTCATCCAAACACCCCAGAAACCACCTAGCGACACCTACATTCATCCAAACACCCCAGAAACCACCTAGTGACACCTACATTCATCCAAACACCCCAGAAACCACTAGCAACACCTACATTCATCCAAACACCCCAGAAACCACCTAGTGACACCTACATTCATTCAAACACCCCAGAAACCACCTAGCAACACCTACCTTCATCCAATCACCCCAGAAACCACCTAGCAACACCTACATTTATCCAAACACCCCAGAAACCACCTTGTAACACCTACATTCATTCAAACACCCCAGAAACCACCTAGCAACACCTACATTTATCCAAACACCCCAGAAACCACCTTGTAACACCTACATTCATTCAAACACCCCCAATCACCCCAGAAACCACCTAGCGACACCTACATTCATCCAAACACCCCAGAAACCACCTAGTGACACCTACATTCATCCAATCACCCCAAAAACCACCTAGTGACACCTACATTCATCCAAACACCCCAGAAACTACCTAGTGACACCTACATTCATCCAAACACCCCAGAAACCACCTAGCAACACCTACATTCATCCAAACACCCCAGAAACCACCTAGTGACACCTACATTCATCCAATCACCCCAAAAACCACCTAGTGACACCTACATTCATCCAAACACCCCAGAAACTACCTAGTGACACCTACATTCATCCAATCACCCCAGAAACCACCTTGCAACACCTACATTCATCCAAACACCCCAGAAACCACCTAGTGACACCTACATTCATCCAAACACCCCAGAAACTACCTAGTGACACCTACATTCATCCAAACACCCCAGAAACCACCTAGCAACACCTACATTCATCCAAACACCCCAGAAACTACCTAGTAACACCTACATTCATCAAATCACCCCAGAAACTACCTAGCAACACCTACATTCATTCAAACACCCCAGAAACCACCTTGCAACACCTACATTCATCCAAACACCCCAGAAACCACCTAGTGACACCTACATTCATCCAAACACCCCAGAAACCACCTAGCAACACCTACATTCATCCAATCACCCCAGAAACCACCTTGCAACACCTACATTCATCCAAACACCCCAGAAACCACCTAGTGACACCTACATTCATCCAAACACCCCAGAAACCACCTAGCAACACCTACATTCATCCAAACACCCCAGAAACCACCTTGTAACACTTGCAATCACCTAAAACACCACAGAAACCACTATGTATAACACCTACAACCACCATGAACACCATGCATCTTCATAGGCTTCAGAAAATGTATTTGCTATTGTAAATTATTAATAAATAGTTTTTCTCGCATATACAAATCACACACACATTATAGTATACTATGGTAGTAAAATGTTTTCAGAATAAAAGCCTGAATGAGTATCAAGTATCAGTTCCTCTCATAAAAGGGTGTGTGTCCCATCTTTTCCATTGGAAATCCATATTTGTGACAAGTTTTTGAAGCACAAACAGTGCGGCACATTCTGTGTGCGAATCGATTGACCAACCTAAACGGCCTTTTCAATTAGGATCCAGACGTAAACACACAGAACAAGTGCCAGACATAGCAAACGCTACATCAGCACAAAGAGTCTCACTCAAGCGGCCGCTCGGAGAGGGGGGCGTCCCGCATAAGAGATCTCTTTAACACTTCGCTCACCGTACACCTGTGTGCAGAAAGAGGCTTTGTCCACCTCTAATTCAATCTGACGCTCCTCCTCGCACATGTGGAACAGCTCAGCGGCCCTCACAGACTCTGCTGATTAGGAACGTGCCATTCATTCTGAATGAGGCCGCTGGGCTGTTTGTGGCCAGGCGAGGTTGAGTGGCCTGCTGGTGTGGCGGGTGTTTGGATGGCTAAGTACGGTCGTGTGCACAAAAAAAAATGATTAAATGGAAGGACAATTGCATTCTATAACCAAAATGACAACTAGTTTCTGTCAAATTAATCCACTCCTTTAAGCTGCAGTATGAGGACAATTATGAACTACAGATATGGACTACATCTAGCAAGCAGGGTAGCTGATGGCCAATATGATGACAAATAATAATATAATACAATTTAATGTGATTTACAAACATTTATGAAAATGAACAAATATATATGTAAACACATTTACTTAAAATAAATAAAATATTATTAAAATAAAATAAAAATACATACTGAATGTGGAATCTGGTAAATATTGGCATATGCAGAAGTTCTTTACAATTTAGGATTGGGAATCAAGAACCAGTCAAAAAGCTAAATAAATAAGTAAAACTGCTGATTTTTTTTTTTATTAATTAATAAATACTGTATGCACAATCTGGGAAATATCAACACATGCTGAATTTCTGTATGTTTGAGGATTACAAATCAAGAACCAGTCAAAAGCAAAAAAATAAGTAATAATTAAATAGGGTAAAATAAAATAAAGGTAACAATTTTAAATAAATACAAATTCAATTAAAAACAAAAATAATCAGCTAACCAGCCAACTTATTAACTAACTAAACTAAATAACTAAAAACATATTGTTGTATATACTGGAAGCTAACATGTGTTTCACAGAAGGAAGTACAGAAAGTGATTCAGGTTTGGATTGGCACGAGGGTGAGTAAATGAACATTTTAATTCATTAACTGTGGATTTAAGCACTGAAACTACAAGTTAAGAAGAATCAAGAACCAAATCGGAAGAAGAATCGCTCAATTCCTTATGATTCCCATCTCTACTTGGAATTCTGAGGCGGTCTGCATACGACCTTCATCCAACACACGGTGCCAATTACTCAGGCCAGGCCTTCACAAACTACTCATTTTAATGCCCAAGACATCCACACACACACACACACACACACACACACACACACACACACACACACACACACACACACACACACAGACACAGACACACATATCCACACACACACAGACACAGACACACACACACACACACACACACACACACACACACACACACACACACACACACACACACACACACACACACACACACACACACACACACACACGCGCACGCACGCACACACGCACACACGCACACGCACACACACACACACACACACACACACACACACACACGCACACGTACACGTACACACACACAGACACACAGACACACACGCGCACACGCGCGCACGCACGCACACACACACACAGACACACAGACACACACACACAGACACACAGACACACACACACACACACACACACACACACACACAGCTATGCAAACAGAGCTCTACGCTCTAGGTGAATCTTCTAAATGAACGTTTGTCTGGTCACGACGGCCGAGATTTCATTCAACTCTCTCTGTTTGAGCAAACCTCTGCTAAATGAGTGTTTTACAGGCCAAGGAACAGTCAGAGTTTGGGTCACACACCACGTTCACATCTGCGTTTTCACTCCTGACAGATTTCAGTCCATAAACACTGGGAATATATGGAGAGAATGACAGATGGGTTTAAAGAGTGACATCTGGAAAAAACTGAATGCGAGCAGGAGAAAGAACGGTTAAAGTGTGCTGATAGATGGTGTTGACAGCCATGCAGGAGGAGCAGCTCAACTGTAACAAAATAATAGTGCTGGGATGAATGATTCATCTGAACAAACAGGTTGTTTGGTTGGTTAGGAGCGGGTTCGAAACACTGATTTAATTAAGTAAGTTAGACTGTTCATATGGTTCATTTATAAAGACACCAGTTCAACTCACAGATTCATGTGAGCAAATTGATTTGGTTGAATCAAATTATGTTCAAAATAGTGATCCGTTGGAGTAATCTGATTCTTTTGGTTCAAAATATTGAATAATCCATGCAAAAAGGTTCATACAGGGGGTTTGATTTAATATATCAGATCGAAATACTAATTCAGTTGAGCAAATGTGATCGTTTGTATGATTAATTTAACTCAAAAGATTCAAGACAACTGTTTATATGCAAATTTGACAATTTAATTAAATCAAAATTAGTGCCGTCAAACGATTAATCGCATCCAAAATATTTTTTTCTTTACATGTGTGTGTGTGTACTGTGAATATGTATTGTGTATTTATAAATGCACACCCATGCATGTATATATTTAAGAAAAATATTGTATGATTATATATTAAACATATTTATATATAATATAAATTATATGAATATAAATATATACATGTAAATATTTTCTAAATATATACTGTATGTGTGTGTATTTATATATACATAATAAATATACACAGTACACACACGTATATTATGTAAATACACAGTACACACACGTATATTATGTAAATAAAACTTTTATTTTGTATGCGATTAATCGTTTGACAGCACTAATAAAACATCATTCAGATGTTTCAAAATACTCATTAATTTGAGCAAATACGATGGTTCAGATCTTAACCATAAACCAGTCAAAAACAGTGATTAATTTGAGCAATCGCTTCATTCATACCATTCAGTTTAACAAAAACAGTTCAAAATATCGATTCATTTGTGAATATGATCAAATTGCTTTGTATGGACAGTTCAATCAAACAGATCAAAACACTTCTCATTTGAGCAAATTACTATATATATTCAGAAAATTTGAATTAAATAAATTGTTCAAATATGTGAATTATTTGAGCAATTTGGATCATTTAGATGACAATTTCATAAGCCATTTCAAAATACTTGATTTGTTTGCACTGATCAATTAACCGAATCAGTTCAAAATACCGATTCAGTTGAGTAAACAAGATTACTAATTTAAACGAACCAGCTCAAAACAGAACTGCTTCATTTGGACAATTCGATTTAATCAAACAGTTCAAACCCTGGTTCATGTGAGCACATTTCTATGTTCAGACAATTCGATTGAATTCAATTACACGTGCATTGCTTGAAAAACACCAGAATAAAATAGTGCTGGGAAAAATGATTCATCTGAACTGTTGTGAATAGTGATCCACGTGAGTAAACATATTCAAAATACTGATTTAACTGAGCAAATCAGATAATTCATTTAATAAAGCAATTCAAAACACTGATTCATATTAGCAAATTGCTTTGTTTGAAAAGTTAACAGATCTCAAAATATTGATCCGTTGGAATAAATAGGTTCTTTTAGATTTTCAAATTTAGTAACGTTTCGAAATATTGATTCATTTCAGCAAATAGGTTTGTACGGAGGGTTAATGCACTAAATCAGTTCAAAACACTCATTTAATTGAGCTATTGCTATTGGATTGTTCACCTAAACCAACCTGATTTATATGCGCAAACTGAATTATTCAAACAATTCTATTTAATCAAGCAGTTCAAAACACTGATTCATATGAGAACATTTCAGTTCAAAAGTTCAGGAAATTGAATTATATGAAAATGTGATTCGTTTGAACAAATTGGTTCATTCGTATGATCAAATTTTATAAGCCATCTCAAACACTGATTCATTTGAGCAAACAGGTTTCCTTGCAACCCAGATCATGTTATATATGGTACATTATACAATTACAGTATTGCACACTGGTGTATTTAACTTATGCATTATAGCCTCTCGTGGCTTATTGCTTTAATATGTGCCTTGTTTGAAAAACGCCTACAACAAGAAACTGTTTCAGATTACAGTTACACAGAGAGAGAGAGAGAGTAGGAGAGGAGAGAGAGAGAGAGAGAGAGAGAGCCAGAGACGAGAGAGAGAGGAGAGAGACAGAGAGAGAGAGAGAGAGAATGAGAGATAGAGAGAGAGAGAGAGAGAAGAGAGAGATAGAGACAGAGAGAGATAGAGAGAGAGAGAGACAGAGAGAGATAGGGATAGGAAGGAGGAGAGAGAGAGAGAGAGAGAGTAGAGAGAGAGAGAGAGAGAGAAAGAGAGCAATTCCTGACACAACAGAATACACTCAATAAAAACAGAAAAAAACATGTTTCCAATCCCTGAGTTATTGTGCAATTTCACCGCAATTTCTTTGTCCGAGAGGACGGGCTACTACGGCAATTCCCATCCGAGCGGAATAACTTGCAAATAGAGGAGTAATGAATTCCGTGTGCCAGAGACGT
>QVTF01022310.1:32500-57432 GCA_003573665.1 Oxygymnocypris stewartii
AAGGAATGTTGGGCAGAATTTAGGTATAAATAAATGGTAAATTTTTATGATGTTGGCCAAAAATGAGCTTCCCCTCTTTGAAAGACCAGCAGCCGCCACTGGTGTGAGGGAGTGTGTGTGTGCGTGTGAGTGCGTGCGTGTGGGCGTGTGTGTGTGTGTGTGTGTGTGTGTGTGTGTGAGTGTGCGTGTATGTGTGTGAGCGCATGTGTGTGTGTGCTTGTAGGTGTGTGAATGTGCGTGTGAGTGTGAATGTGTGTGTGTGTGTGAGTGTGAGTGTGTGTGTGTGTGTGTGTGCGTGCGATTGTGTGGTGTGTGTGTGAGTGTGAGTGTGAGTGTGTGTGTGTTTGTGTGTGTGTGTGTGTGTGTGTGTGTGTGTGTGTGTGTGTGTGTGAGTGTGAGTGTGTGTGTGTTTGTGTGTGTGTGTGTGTGTGTGTGATTGTGTGTGTGTGTGTGTGTGGGGGGGGGGGCGTGTGAGGGAGTGTGTGTGTGTTTGTGTGTGTGTGTGTGTGTGTGATTGTGTGTGTGTGTGTGGGGGGGGGCGTGTGAGGGAGTGTGTGTGTGCGTGTGAGTGCGTGCGTGTGTGTGTGTGTGTGTGTGTATGGGCGTGTGAGTGTGTGTGTGTGTGTGTGTGTGTGTGTGTGTGTGTGTTTCATGAACATCTGCTGCTCTATCAGTTTGTTGTGTCTCTCTGTGTGATCAAAGGCACACACAGGAAGTGCACTGATCACTTCCTGAGCATCACATTCATGGTGTTGATCTACAATCAGAATCCTTTAAGGGGATATTTTCTGCAAAGGGGCCAGATTTGAGGGCCATCCTGTAGCTTTGTGTCCTCTACCGACCTCAAAAACAAAACTGGACGAATGGGACAGTCCTCATGAGATCAGCTTCCTGATTCAATTACATGCTGCAATCCAATTTGACAGAGACAAATTATTAGATGGAACAATATTGTTCACAGATATTATTTCATCAGTTTAAGGAAAGTAAATGACTAATAAATAATAAATAAATAAATGACTTGTTCTCATAATAAATAAATGACTTCTATAGAAAACTAAATACATTACTATTTATAATAAATAAATGACTTATAAAAATAATCATATATTTATTATAAACATAAGTCAAATAAATGAATAAATACATAATGTGATAAGTTATTGACTGTTATTTCTATGATAAATGCATGACTATTATTTTATAAACTAAAATATGATTATTACTGTGCTGATAAATAACAATATTATTGTTTTAATGAGTAAAATATAACTATTACTGTGCTAATAAATAACTATATTATTATTTAATAATAAACAAATGGCTTATATTTAATATTTATATATTATTTATAACATGTAAAATAAATGATAATTAAATAACTATATCTAATTCCAAATGAATGAATGAATCAATCAATTAATTAATTGCTAGGTGACTTATATATATAATAAATCAATAATTTTATAATGAGTAAAATGAATGATGAAAAAAAAATAATTAAATAAATAGACTATTTTTATAATAATCAAATGAAAAAAACAACTTTTTTATAATAAGTCAAATAAATGATTCTTTAAATATTCATGTAATAAATATGACTATTGTTTATAATAAAAACATAATTATTTTGTAATGAGTAAAATACCTTTTTTATAAATACACAAAATAAATAAATAAACAAAAAGACTATTTTTATAATAATCAAAAGAAGATTTTTTTTATAATAAGTCAAATAAATGATACTTTAAATATTAATGTAATAAATATGACAATTGTTTATAATAAATAAATGATTATTTTGTAATGAGTAAAATACCTTTTTTATAAATACACAAAATAAATAAATAAACAAAAAGACTATTTTTATAATAATCAAAAGAAGAATTTATTTTTTTATAATAAGTCAAATAAATGATACTTTAAATATTAATGTAATAAATATGAATATTGTTTATAATAAATAAATGATTATTTTGTAATGAGTAAAATACATTTTTTATAAATACACAAAATAAATAAATAAACAAAAAGACTATTTTTATAATAATCAAAAGAAGATTTTTTTTATAATAAGTAAAATAAATGATGCTTTAAATATTCATGTAATAAATATGACTATTATCTATAATAAATACATTATTATTTTATAATAAGTAAAATGAATGATGAAAAATAAATAAACAAAAATACTATTTTTATAATAATCAATAAATGATTATTTTGTAATGAGTAAAATACCTTTTTTTATAAATACACGAAGTAAATAGTCTATTTGTAAAATATTGAAAAGAATAAACAAAGGTAATGTTGTGTGTTGGTCACAGAGTCAGTGCGTCACAGGTTGAATCAGAAAACACCAGAAAGGCACACGGATGAGAGCAGCATCAACCCTCGCAGGACAAGCTGTCAATCATGCAAACTGCACCCCCGCACTGTTTATTAGGAGAACAAGAGCTGGAAAGAGAAAAGATGAGTGAAAAAGCTTGAATTTCTGATTCATAAACGCAGAGATCAAAGCCTTTCCGGTCACATCACATCTCATTTCACACATTACAGCACTGAAACGCTTCTTTCTCTCCAGAAGACCAGCACCTCGGTCTGCGTTCCTGCTCGTATACACGAGGTGGTGAGAAAGGGTCGACTTTTCATCACCCAGCCAGACTTATTGGAGGAATTATTAGTGGCACTTAGAGCCGAGACCCCTGGGAAAGGCTTAACGAGGGCTGCATGGCTCTGGTTATGAGTGGCCTCTGAACAGAGCAGAGTCACCCTGAACCATCCACACGCATCCAGACGTATGCCTTCTTTCAGTCCACCCTGAACCATCCACACGCATCCAGACGTACGCCTTCTTTCAGTCCACACTGAACCATCCACACGCATCCAGACGTCTGTCTTCTTTCAGTCCACCCTGAACCATCCACACGCATCCAGACGTATGCCTTCTTTCAGTCCACCCTGAACCATCCACACGCATCCAGACGTCTGTCTTCTTTCAGTCCACCCTGAACCATCCACACGCATCCAGACGTATGCCTTCTTTCAGTCCACCCTGAACCATCCACACGCATCCAGACGTCTGTCTTCTTTCAGTCCACCCTGAACCATCCACACGCATCCAGACGTCTGTCTTCTTTCAGTCCACCCTGAACCATCCACACGCATCCAGACGTCTGTCTTCTTTCAGTTCACCCTGAACCATCCACACGCATCCAGACGTATGCCTTCTTTCAGTCCACCCTGAACCATCCACACGCATCCAGACGTACACCTTCTTTCAGTCCACCCTGAACCATCCACACGCATCCAGACGTCTGTCTTCTTTCAGTCCACCCTGAACCATCCACACGCATCCAGACGTCTGTCTTCTTTCAGTCCACCCTGAACCATCCACACGCATCCAGACGTCTGTCTTCTTTCAGTCCACCCTGAACCATCCACACGCATCCAGACGTGTCTTCTTTCAGTCCACCCTGAACCATCCACACGCATCCAGACGTCTGTCTTCTTTCAGTCCACCCTGAACCATCCACACGCATCCAGACGTCTGTCTTCTTTCAGTCCACCCTGAACCATCCACACGCATCCAGACGTCTGTCTTCTTTCAGTCCACCCTGAACCATCCACACACATCCAGACGTATGCCTTCTTTCAGTCCACCCTGTACCATCCACACGCATCCAGACGTCTGTCTTCTTTCAGTCCACCCTGAACCATCCACACGCATCCAGACGTCTGTCTTCTTTCAGTCCACCCTGAACCATCCACACGCATCCAGACGTCTGTCTTCTTTCAGTCCACCCTGAACCATCCACACGCATCCAGACGTCTGTCTTCTTTCAGTCCACCCTGAACCATCCACACGCATCCAGACGTCTGTCTTCTTTCAGTCCACCCTGAACCATCCACACGCATCCAGACGTATGCCTTCTTTCAGTCCACCCTGACCCATCCACACGCATCCAGACGTCTGTCTTCTTTCAGTCCACCCTGAACCATTCACACGCATCCAGACGTCTGTCTTCTTTCAGTCCACCCTGAACCATCCACACGCATCCAGACGTATGCCTTCTTTCAGTCCACCCTGAACCATCCACACGCATCCAGACGTCTGTCTTCTTTCAGTCCACCCTGAACCATTCACACGCATCCAGACGTCTGTCTTCTTTCAGTCCACCCTGAACCATCCACACGCATCCAGACGTATGCCTTCTTTCAGTCCACCCTGAACCATCCACACGCATCCAGACGTACGCCTTCTTTCAGTCCACCCTGAACCATCCACACGCATCCAGACGTCTGTCTTCTTTCAGTCCACCCTGAACCATCCACACGCATCCAGACGTACGCCTTCTTTCAGTCCACCCTGAACCATCCACACTTATCCAGACGTACGCCTTCTTTCAGTCCACCCTGAACCATCCACACGCATCCAGACGTCTGTCTTCTTTCAGTTCACCCTGAACCATCCACACGCATCCAGACGTATGCCTTCTTTCAGTCCACCCTGAACCATCCACACGCATCCAGACGTCTGTCTTCTTTCAGTCCACCCTGAACCATCCACACGCATCCAGACGTCTGTCTTCTTTCAGTCCACCCTGAACCATCCACACGCATCCAGACGTATGCCTTCTTTCAGTTCACCCTGAACCATCCACACGCATCCAGACGTACGCCTTCTTTCAGTCCACCCTGAACCATCCACACGCATCCAGACGTCTGTCTTCTTTCAGTCCACCCTGAACCATCCACACGCATCCAGACGTCTGTCTTCTTTCAGTCCACCCTGAACCATCCACACGCATCCAGACGTACGCCTTCTTTCAGTCCACCCTGAACCATCCACACGCATCCAGACGTCTGTCTTCTTTCAGTCCACCCTGAACCATCCACACGCATCCAGACGTATGCCTTCTTTCAGTTCACCCTGAACCATCCACACGCATCCAGACGTATGCCTTCTTTCAGTCCACCCTGAACCATCCACACGCATCCAGACGTATGCCTTCTTTCAGTCCACCCTAACCATCCACACGCATCCAGACGTATGCCTTCTTTCAGTCCACCTTGAACCATCCACACGCATCCAGACGTATGTCTTCTTTCAGTCCACCCTGAACCATCCACACGCATCCAGACGTATGCCTTCTTTCAGTCCACCCTGAACCATCCACACGCATCCAGACGTCTGTCTTCTTTCAGTCCACCCTGAACCATCCACACGCATCCAGACGTCTGTCTTCTTTCAGTCCACCCTGAACCATCCACACGCATCCAGACGTATGCCTTCTTTCAGTTCACCCTGAACCATCCACACGCATCCAGACGTATGCCTTCTTTCAGTCCACCCTGAACCATCCACACGCATCCAGACGTCTGTCTTCTTTCAGTCCACCCTGAACCATCCACACGCATCCAGACGTATGCCTTCTTTCAGTCCACCCTGAACCATCCACACGCATCCAGACGTCTGTCTTCTTTCAGTCCACCCTGAACCATCCACACGCATCCAGACGTCTGTCTTCTTTCAGTCCACCCTGAACCATCCACACGCATCCAGACGTATGCCTTCTTTCAGTCCACCCTGAACCATCCACACGCATCCAGACGTATGCCTTCTTTCAGTCCACCCTGAACCATCCACACGCATCCAGACGTCTGTCTTCTTTCAGTCCACCCTGAACCATCCACACGCATCCAGACGTCTGTCTTCTTTCAGTCCACCCTGAACCATCCACACGCATCCAGACGTATGCCTTCTTTCAGTCCACCCTGACCCATCCACACGCATCCAGACGTATGCCTTCTTTCAGTCCACCCTGAACCATCCACACGCATCCAGACGTCTGTCTTCTTTCAGTCCACCCTGAACCATCCACACGCATCCAGACGTCTGTCTTCTTTCAGTCCACCCTGAACCATCCACACGCATCCAGACGTCTGTCTTCTTTCAGTCCACCCTGAACCATCCACACGCATCCAGACGTACGCCTTCTTTCAGTCCACCCTGAACCATCCACACGCATCCAGACGTATGCCTTCTTTCAGTTCACCCTGAACCATCCACACGCATCCAGACGTCTGTCTTCTTTCAGTCCACCCTGAACCATCCACACGCATCCAGACGTACGCCTTCTTTCAGTCCACCCTGAACCATCCACACGCATCCAGACGTCTGTCTTCTTTCAGTCCACCCTGAACCATCCACACGCATCCAGACGTCTGTCTTCTTTCAGTCCACCCTGAACCATCCACACGCATCCAGACGTCTGTCTTCTTTCAGTCCACCCTGAACCATCCACACGCATCCAGACGTCTGTCTTCTTTCAGTCCACCCTGAACCATCCACACGCATCCAGACGTCTGTCTTCTTTCAGTCCACCCTGAACCATCCACACGCATCCAGACGTCTGTCTTCTTTCAGTCCACCCTGAACCATCCACACGCATCCAGACGTATGCCTTCTTTCAGTCCACCCTGAACCATCCACACGCATCCAGACGTATGCCTTCTTTAAGTCCACCCTGTACCATCCACACGCATCCAGACGTATGCCTTCTTTCAGTCCACCCTGAACCATCCACACGCATCCAGACGTCTGTCTTCTTTCAGTCCACCCTGAACCATCCACACGCATCCAGACGTATGCCTTCTTTCAGTCCACCCTGAACCATCCACACGCATCCAGACGTATGCCTTCTTTCAGTCCACCCTGAACCATCCACACGCATCCAGACGTCTGTCTTCTTTCAGTCCACCCTGAACCATCCACACGCATCCAGACGTATGCCTTCTTTCAGTCCACCCTGTACCATCCACACGCATCCAGACGTATGCCTTCTTTCAGTCCACCCTGAACCATCCACACGCATCCAGACGTATGCCTTCTTTCAGTCCACCCTGTACCATCCACACGCATCCAGACGTATGCCTTCTTTCAGTCCACCCTGAACCATCCACACGCATCCAGACGTATGCCTTCTTTCAGTCACAGACAGCTGCTAGAGAAAACTCATAGTGTGGAGTATCATAATAAATAACATCCATGATAACTATAAGCATGAATAACACAACAGTTGATGAAAAAGTCAAACGTCATTTTCCCGGCTAAAATATAGTTCAAATGTACACACATGCACACACATAATACAAATAAATAAATATAATGATAATAATAATACATTTTTAAATAATAATTATAATACTTATTTCATTATCTGTTAAAAGAGAAATAATTGTTTTAATAATATTTTTTTTTTTTTTAAACAATTTCAAGATCGATATGATATATATCTTGATTTTTGCTGAAACTATTTGATATAATTTTTCCTGGCAAATAGTTATATGCAATATAATATATTTGTAACAATTTTTTTACAAATATATTTAAAATGCAAAACAATAATTATTAAAAGAATTATGACATTTATCCTTTTAAACGTTTATGCAATATTTATCTATTTTAATTGACACTAACATTAATTAGCAAATTTCTATAAATTTTTAAAGACATTAAATAAGACATCAAAAACACATTTATATTTAATCATCTTGATTTTTACCTGATATTATTTAATATAATTCCACTGGCAAATATGTATAAAATAGTGAAGTATATATAGTTTTTTTAACTTAAAAAAATGTAAAATGCAAAATGAAAAATCTAAAATATAATAGGCAATAGGGATATTTATCAGTTTAAATATTTATGCAATATTTATATATTTTAATGTAAAAAATAAATACATTTTACAATATAAATTAGCAATATATAATTTTAGGCTATTTCAGTAAGTTTTCAAACAAACAAACAAACATACTAATTAATGAATTAATTAAATAATAGAACTTATCAGAACACTAGTATTTTCCCCAGCTAAGAAAATGGTTTTAAGCAGCCTCTCAGAATGACATGAAGAAACAGAACAAACTGAGACCAATAGAATCCAATAGAACTGTCTTAAGACGCTTCAAGAAAACTACCTGCAAAGCTCCTGAGAAACTCTGCTCAAGTGCACCGAGGGCGAAAGCTATAAACACAAATGATGGTCACAGAAAATGATGATTTCATTTAGTTCATAGAAGTTCATTGATAAAGAAAATCTATTTATGTCATTATTTTTGAAAGCATCCTCTTTTTACAGCATTTTTACACAAGTGCCTAAAACTTTTAACAGTACTGAATCTTTGCAGGTAGTTTTCTTGAAGCGTCTTGAGACAGTTCTATTGGATTCTATTGGTCTCAGTTTGTTCTGTTTCTTCATGTTATTCTGAGAGGCTGCTTAAAACCATTTTTGGCTGCTGAAAATACTAGTGCTTTAATAATTTTCATGCAGAAAAATACACTTTTAAAAAATAGGATTTTTATCCAGGTGTTCCTGGTCTCTCTTAAACACACCAGCAAAAATCCTTGAGTAGATTATTGCTGATCGCATTATCTAACTCTTTTTCTATCATTTGGAGTTCCTTATAAGACCTCAGATGTCCTGGACTCCTGAAGAACACAGCAACTGACTGCAAACACTTAGTGTAATGAAGCATCAATTCCCCTGAACACAACGGTAAACTCTGCTCGGAAACGGCATTACCGCCACATCTGCAATAAATATGGAGGCTCTGAAGCACAAAAAACATCTCGCAGGCTCAAAATGCCACATAAACAAGACGTTAAGCCTCTCAGCGGGCTTGAGATGCTGCCCAGATCTAATGAACCGAGGCGAGCTCAAGCAGATAAGAGCCGTGCTTCAAGCTGGCTGCTTTACAGGACAGAATGGCATTCTTCCATATGACTCACTCTCATTCAGTAGTGTGCAGCATGCACAGTAAGAACATGTGCTGAATAGCTGGGTGATTAGACACAGATGCAATCTGCATACTTACTTCTGAGGGAATGCATTTAAAATGCTGCTGCGCTCATATTTAGTAGCTGAACGCATCATCAAACTTAGCAAATAACATGTTCATATTCCTCAGGATGACCAGCTACATTTGCCAAAAACCAGTGTGGAATCATGTATCCCACAATGCAATGTGTTCAACACTTCATTTGCAGTGTTACAAAGATTTATCAACCATGATTTTTAACATATTTTTCTTGACTCACTCGATCAAAAAAAAATATACAATTAAACGAGATAAAATGGTATAAAAACATGTAAATGGTAGAAAAAGATTGTAAAAACTTTAAATATAGAATAATAAAAATATAATATAATATTAAATATAAATATGAAAAATAATAATGTAAATATTAAACAAATTAGCAGAGGGAGCCAACTACTTTTTACTGCCAAAGACACTTTTTAACAACATTACTAAATGTACATAAAAAAGGTCATATAAAATAATAAAATCTAATATTAAATATAAATATTAAACATAAAGAGGTAGCTAACCACTTTTTACTGCCAAATATGTTTTTAAATGACATTATTAAGATCTAAAATGATAAAAAAGTGTTATGTAAACATAAAATAATTAATAATAATGTAATATAAAATAATAATGTCAACATAAAAGTATTCAAATATAATACAATATTAAATATGAATATGTAGAAGCAGCTAACCACTTTCTACAGCCAAAGACACTTTTCTCATGATATTACCAAGATCAAACGGCTGAAATGTAAATATAAAAACAACATCATATATATATTTAAACACAAATAAAAAAATATAAATATTGTATAGGAAAAAGAATACAGCAAGCAGTAACCAGTATGCTAATATGTAAATCAGAGCACACCAAAAGCACACTTAAGCTCCGCCTCCAGACCAGCCCACATATCCCAATGCCCCGCCCCCTGCCACTGAACGCACAGCTCCATCACACAGGTGCGTCCTGCTCAACAACCAGCAGCAGCTCATCAAAGAACACGGA
The DNA here is from genome assembly GCA_003573665.1 of Oxygymnocypris stewartii. Taxonomy (NCBI): domain Eukaryota; kingdom Metazoa; phylum Chordata; class Actinopteri; order Cypriniformes; family Cyprinidae; genus Oxygymnocypris; species Oxygymnocypris stewartii. The sequence continues at coordinate 42,389 of QVTF01022310.1, forward strand.
AAGACAAACAGAGCGCCAGTGCATTTTTGCAAATGTTAGACCGATAAAGAGTAACGCAGAGACAAACTGAGCATCTGTGTTTAAATCTCATCAGACGTCATACAGTCATAATCCAATTACATCAACGCTCACGTCCCGCTAGAACACTGACGCTCTCTTTCTCCTGTCTCCACCCAAACAAAACCACATCAGAGCAGATAAACACAGCGCACAGGTGTTTTCCAGCAGAAAGACGAGCCGATATTTGTACAGGTGCACGAGAGAGAGAAAAACCTCTGAAGAGACACGAGGACATTTAGTTCTGCGGGACTCAGAGAGAAACCTGAAGTTATTTATTAAAACATTTCTGACCGTCTTACCGTCAGCAGTGAGTCAGCTTTAAAAACCACACACAAGCCTCTTCATCCCTGTGTAAAGCTCATATGCTTTCATTTTTATTTGATCAGCAATTCTTATTAACGCTCTCTCTCTCTCTCTCTCTATATATATATAGAATAAAAAAAATAGAATAATTTTATATATATACAGTGTATGTGTATATATATACACACACACAATTATAAAAGTATATATGACAAATAAAATCTGTAAAAAATATTTTACAACATATTCTTAAAACAAGATATATTCACCTTTATTAACTAGTACAACTGAAATACAACTGAAAATTATTATATATATATATATATATATATATATATTAGGAGTGTCAACGTTAATGCATTAACACATGCGATTAATACAAAAATGTACGAGTTAATATTTTTTTACGCAAATGAATCATGTGATAAGGTTTGCCCCCGACTTCTTGCCGTCATCGCAGCGTGGAAGGGTATCTATCGTGTGTGATGAGGGTACAGGCCAGTGTTGCCAGGGCAGCGGGCTAGCCGCACAAGTGGCCGAGGGCTATTTTGAAAATAAAGTCGTGGGAAAAATTACAGAGCCGTGCGTTGCGGTTTTTTGGGCTACTTTTATAATAAACCGCGGCCGCCCAAAGTGAATATAGACAAATAAAACTGAAAATATATCCTTTTACTAATGTGTATTATACTTGGAATGTATACCCAGTGTTGCCAACTTAGCGACTTTGTCGCTATATTTAGCGACTTTTCAGACCCCCCTAGTGACTTTTTTCCAAAAAGCGACTAGTGACTTCAGGGCAGTCGTGGCCTAATGGATAGCGCCTTGTACTTGAAACCCGAGGTAACCCAGGGTTGTTGGTTCGAATCCCGGCTCCGTCAGGAAGTCCATGACTGCTACCCAGGCGTTGCACAGTCGGCTGCCCACTTCTCCAAGTGTGTGCACTCGGATGGATTAAATGCAGAGAACACATTTCACTCCTCATTATACTCTGTATAATGTAATGTATAACTTCTCTGAGTTTACATGCAAATATAGCCAAAGTCAAAGTACAGGAATTGTATTTGTCTTGTCTTGTGTGCATTATTTGATATCATCAGACGACGGCTCAATAAAATGATAAATTATGATTTTTGTGCAGACTAGCTTCTTGGAAGGGAGAGCTGGTTATGTATTTTTAAAGGGATGTGTTTCAGTCATTATTTCATATTTATCCCGTTTACTGACAACAGAAACAGTAAAATATATAAAGTAAAACAGTTTTATTGAGAATTTGGCTGCATTAAAATACAGTATGAGCACAGAGAGACAAATAAATGTAAACGGCAATGCGACGCGATGACATCATGAATATGCTAATTATGCGTATGACGTCATCTAGCGACATTTAGCGACTTTTCAAACTGGCTTTAGCTACTTTCCATCGAAAGAAGTTGGCAACACTGATGGCAATTTAGGAAAGGTTACATCACAAACAATGTGCGTTTCAGCAGAGCACACATGTTAAACACAGCAGAAATAAACATGACAACAGCCACTATAGTTTATATAAGATGATAAACACACGATTACGATAGGATAAGGTCTGTATGTGATTTTCTTGAGATGAATATCTGAAATGCTAATTTGTGCAGCGATATAAAAGGCTAAATAGCATATTTTAACAACAGTAAACAACCAAATTTCACATTTGATCGGAAGTTATTAGAAACGCTCGATGGTGGTTTGAAGTGAGTTCTGAGTAAAAGTGAACTATTAATCTCATAAATTGTCTTATGAAGCATGATGCTAATATTAGCTCTAATGCAGATGCAGAACAGGTCCAATTCTTCCTCATGATGCATTTTGTCCTAATACTTCACACGTAAGGTCATTTATTTAGAAATATTTCTGATAATAGTTGGGTAAATGTATTCTGGGATTGAAGTGATGTGGCTTGGTAAATGTTTTATTGCCAGTATAAAGCCTGATAATGGCTGGATAAAAACAAATGAACAATGATAAAATAATAATAAGTATTATGTCTCATGCCTGGCGGAGGTGTGAAAGGTTTGTTTCCTTAAACTAGTCTGTCATGCATTTCTTTATCTCAACACATTTACAGGTAAATCCTAGTATTTTAAATTTGTGATTAATCATGATTAATCACAGTCCATGACTGTAATTAATGCGATTACATTTTTAATCGATTGGCAGCACTAATATATGTATATATATATATATAAATCATTTTCAAATCATATATTTTAAATCAAGTTAATTTTTCCTCTGGAAAATATTGTTTTCTCGTTTTTAGCACAAATATATAAAAAATACATTTAAGAGGTTCTTGCTTAAAAGTTAGGGGTGTGCAACATGACCATTTTTATCCACGATCTGCTAGTGAAGAAATAGCTACAGCACACATTTTATCAGCTGCAGTTCTGGCGCCTCTGTCTCTATATACTGTACAATGTGACATATAGTCACAATAAATGTTAACTCGGTGGTAGAGTTACTCTCACGGGACACTGCACTTATGCGCAATCACAAAAGTGCATTATTTGCATGTGCTTTAAAGCTTTGCCGGTTAAACATTTAATTCACGTGCTGTTCTGCATATATATGAAGCACGAGCACGTCGCACACTAAAACAGCGCCTGACTAGACTAAATTAGCTTTCACGTATGATTGATTTTGCAGCAAATGCTGTCAAAACACACAATGTTTACATATAAACTAGAGATCGACCGATATATCAGTTTACCGATATTTTTCCCGATATTTAAGCATTTTACCATAATCGGTTATCGGTTTAAAAAAAATAAAAAATCGGTTTTGAATTATTATTTTTTTTGTCACATACATAATTATACAGAGTATAACCAGCAGTGAAATTTTGTTCTCTGCATTTGACCCATCCAAGTGTGCACACACTTGGAGCAGTGGGCACACACACACACACACACACACACACACACACCTGGAGCAGTGGACACACACACACACACACACACACACACACTTGGAGCAGTGGGCACGCACACACACACAATTGGAGCAGTGGACACACACACACACACCTGGAGCAGTGGACACACACACACACTTGGACCAGTGGACACACACACACACACACACACACACACACACTTGGACCAGTGGTCACACACACACACACACACACACACACACACACACACACACACACACACACACACACACACACACACACACACCTGGAGCAGTGGACACACACACACACACACACACACCTGGAGCAGTGGACACACACACACACACCTGGAGCAGTGGACACACACACACACACACACACACACCTGGAGCAGTGGACACACACACACACACACACACACACCTGGAGCAGTGGACACACACACACACACACCTGGAGCAGTGGACACTGTTCACTCAGGAGAAGCTCCAGCACAACCACCGCATGTAACTTTTAATAAGATTCACTCGTTTGAAACAGTTGCTTACTGTTAAATGTTAATATCAGCGTTGCTGATGATGCTTTTTATAAATAAAATGTTTTTATTGTTGTAATTTGAAGATTAAATTGTACATGAAAGAATGTTAATTTTCAACAGTTGTTTGTTGTTGTTAAGATGACTGAAAGTGAAGAATGGAGTTACTTTATAACAGTAAATAAATATCGGTTATCGGGTACATAAACATGCAAATAATCGTTATCGGTTATAAAAACTCAATATCGGTCGATCACTAATATAAACACAGTTGGTATGTCTAGAGTGAAAGTAAACATTTGAGATAGAAACGGATGCATGCAGCTCTTAAAGTGACGACTGTCAGTAAAGAAATGGTTCACCCAAAAATGTTACTTCTGTCATTATTTGCTCACTCACACGTTGTTCCAAACCTTTATTCATTTCTGTCTTGTGATGAACTCAAAAGAAGATATTTTGAAGATTGTGGGTAATGAAACTTTCTTATTTGCTAATAACAAAAACAAAATAATGATTTTGAAAAACGTTAAAGTAGAGCCCTGCTTCTTCATATATAATTCTTAGAAATATAGGCCTATTGTATATAATAAAATAACTAATACAAAATGTAATCAATAGAATAAATGATGATGATTATGATTATTAATATATTACCCTGAACTGCCCAATATTTAGTAATTCACAGCACAAAACACATTACAGTCAAACACACCATGTTTACACAGTTTTGTTCACCGTTTTGATGTTGTAACCCAGCAGCGGAGAACCGCTGGCCAAGTAAACGTAGAGTTCATTTAAGATAACAGTAATTCATCTGCTCTCAGTGTTTATACTAATATTTACATGTATTTATTCATATCCTTCCATTAACCTACATTTACCTCCACATTACAGCAGTTTCACAGTATTGAGTACTAAATCAAAACAATGTCAAACGCAAATAAAAACGCAGAAGAGTGAAATGATTTGACATGCAATTACAACAAAATCAAAACCCAAACATTTTAATGTTCACTAATAAGGGAATGACGGGGGGTCAGAGGTCAAGCTCAAACTACATAAACACACTGGTATGTCGTTCAACGTGACCCTGCTTAAAAACAAAAGACGGAGAGCGTGGCATCTGACTCCCTGAACGGAGCGGCGCTGCAAAAACAGCAATTTCCTCTATTTATTTTTCTTTCCCGTCTCTTTTTTTTCAATTTCTGAAAGATTTGTTGTGGCATAGAGGACAGTCCTGGAGAAGAAAAAACTGAAAATGTCATTTCCGCAATCTGACACAGATCAAGACATGCAGAAGATTTGATACAGTCATAGCTGACAGTCATACAATATAATACAATTAATAATACACATAATAAGCTCCAAACTGGACTGTCAAACGTCCGGTGTCCTGACATTTTATCCTACCGTCAGATTTTCCTACCTCGGCTTACTGCGCATGCGCGCATCAATATTGCATCTTTTTCTCACACTGAACAACAATATTTAATGTATCTGAATTACTGTAAGGGTAGGTTTAGGGTTGGGGTTGGTGTAGACGTTAATAAAACACAATCTAATAGATAGAAAAAAATATTTATTGTTGGTTTCCGGTACTAGATGTATCCCTTCTATCCACAACCGTGAATATAACACGTACTTACTGTATGTACATTACTGTAAGGGTATATTTAAGGTTGTGGTAGATGTAAACATTAACAAAAACCTAATTTAACAGGTATAATTTTCGTTTCAGCAAAATCTGACAGGGTAGCACAAACCGACAGAACACCGGCTACACGAGACTGGAAGCCAAGAGCCCTTGTTACACAAGCAATAAATCTCGAGGAAATCCTGAATGATATTTGACCAGGAGCCGGCGGTGCAAACGGTTTAAGAGCTCAGCTCATTTCCAAACATTCCAGCCGGAACACAGTAAAAGACGTTCTCACGACGCCACAGCGATTCATTAATGTGACACAAGCCTCATGAAAAGAGCTTTCATTGAGTCCGGCTGATCAAACCGTCTCCGATCTGATCTGAGAGTCAGTCTGAGGCTGGAGAAAGACCTTCGCCTGACTCACGCATGCAGCGCTGATGAACAAACACACGTCCCTGAGGAGTTCTGGGATTGTGCCGGACAAACATGGGTGGAGGACGAGAGAAAGAGACAGACGGGCTTGTGTTTGGAAAACAAGCACATGGTATTATTTTGTGCTGTACAATGTAGAAAAATAGCATTTAAAATGACCTGATCCACATTTACATTTATTCATTTAGCAGATGCTTTTATCCAAATGATCCATCATTTTGACTCACTTATTGGTATTTATACACTAATACACATCCAACATACATATATATATTCCACACAAACATACATGTGTTATTAGAAAGAGCGTTTCTTTGTACTTTAGTGTATAAAGCAACATCACTGTCAGTTTATTTATAGAGCACAATTATTTTTACCTATAGAGGTTTAGTCGTTTTATAATGTTTTTAATCATTTTTATTACTTTTTAAAATGTCTTTATAGTTTGTATTCATTTTTTGTTATTTTGATATATCATATTAACCTAAAAATGAGAAATGTTGTATTTGGCAACTAGCTAAAATAAAATAATGTTTATTTTTTGTATTTATTTGAGTTTATTTTATTTCAAGTAACACATTTTTTATGGTTTTAGTTAACTATAATAACCCATTATTTTACATACAAATGCACATCAAAATGGTATAAAAACACTTTATAAATTATACGAGATAATAAATAAAAAAGTATTTTATACAGCTAAAATGGATTTAAAAATATCATTTAAAATATTGTTACTATTAAAATACGGCAAATAAAAACTGTATATAAATATATAAAAAATAGTATCTGAATATATCATTCTATACTATGCATGCATATTGCATATCATGCATATATTATGCAAATTGATTTAAAACAGTAAATATTTTAAATGGTTATTTAGCATTTTATTGCAACTTATGGTAAAGGAATTAACTTTTGTCCATTCATCATATTATAAATGACAGGTCAAGTCGAGTGCATTGCATTGTGGGATACAGTCTCCTACACAGTGTGCTCTGTATGTATACTGCACATATTGCATTAGCACACTGAGAACATAGTCTGAGAAGCACAGCATGCCAAACACACTCAGAGAAAGTTGATACTACATCCCTGATTGAGATTCTGAGCTCTCCGATTGATATATTTGATTCTGTATCATGTCAGAAGTTATTCACAGTGTGAATGAGCTCAACGATGAGTCAGAGATGATTTCATACGCTCTCCTCCTCCACCTCATCCTCTCATTATACATCTTCTCAGACAGAGTTGTTTTGTGTTCCCACTCCGTCCATTCTTGGCGAGACTAGAGCGAATATCTAAAAGAACAGCACGCTTTTGTGGACCGTTTGCTAATCAGACATCATAACTGTAGTGGAATGTTTTACAAACGTTCATTCACATTTTTAGGTCTCGGTTTAAGTCTATAATCGTGCAGATTTCAGGATTCAGGCTGATGTGAAAGCATTTACTGTGGCAGCATGCATTCACAGATGGGGTCAAAGGTCAAACCAACCGAACAGCACATCAACCTTATCCAGACAGACCTGAAACGTGTCTGGATGACGTTACAAGGCTAAACAGAAAACCACACACTCAATTACAGCCACAAAGACGATGATCATAAAACAAAAATATAATTACTAAACAGTACTTCTGGCTCAAACTCTGATTTACAGGAAAAGTTCACCTAAAAATGAAAACTTGCTGAAAATGTATTCAATCTCAGGCCATCCAACATGTGTTTGTTTCTTCATCAGATTTGAAGAAATGTAGCATTACATCAGCTGCTCACCAATGGATGTGAATGGGTGCCGTCAGATTGAGAGTCCAAACAGCTGATAAAAACATCACAATAATCCACACACTCCAGTCCATCAGTTAATGTCTCCTGAAGTGAAACGCTGCGTGTTTGAAAGAAACAATTCTATCCTTAAGACATTTTAACTATACAATTAAATACGAGTCCATAATCCATAAAAACACTTCCTCCAATGAGGATGAAAAGTCCATCTTATCTTCTGTTGTCGTCTCACATCAAAATCCACCCAAAAGCTGTATTGGAGCTGTTTTGGCTTGTAAGCGGTGCTTGATCTGTGCATATTTCTCTCTTGATTCAGACAAGAAGACTTTTTCATTAGAAAGAACAATATTATGGACTCATATTTTAGCTGGAAGCGATGGTTTGAAGTTAAAACATCTCAATGATGGATTTATTTCTTATAAACACACAACTTTTCACTTCAGGAGACATTAACTGATGGACTGGAGTGGTGTGGATTACTGTGTTTTTAATCAGCTGTTTGGACTCTCATTCTGACGGCACCCATTCACTGCAGAGCATGAGCAAGTGCTGTAATGCTAAATTTCTTCAAATCTGATGAAGAAACAAACTCATCCTAATCTTGGATGGCCCCAAATTTTCATTTTTGGGTGAACTATTCCTTTAAATGTCGTAAAGTGGGAAATTTCTGCGTCTACACCCAGCATCCCTTTACACCACGGGCCGCCCACTTCCTCTCTCACACCCTTCCTGTTCTTTATTTCCCCCATTCAGGGCTTCTCACAGGCCCTAATGAGAGAGATATCCTTTCATTTCCCCGGACAGGCCCAAGCTAACACACCTCATCAGGGGCAACAAGAGAGCAGAAAGCGTCCAATGTCAGAAGAGCACGGAGGACGTGCTGGAAGTCCCATGAGATGCTTTCATGGGTGTGTGTCCAGCCCAGCCAAATGCTAATCTACTGACTAACGGAAACTATACACACAGCCTGAGTCATTTAACATTTCATGGTTGCCAGAATGAGTTTGGACAAAGATCATTTGAGTTATCAAATAATCGTCTGTGTGAATTAGTGAAAGAATCATTGAATCAGTGAATCAGCTCAACTGAGTCACACAAGGTTCTCACATTTTCTGAAAAATTTATTTCCATAACTTATCTAGGATACTAGAACTTCTAGGATTTAACTGGATACAGATGTTGATCAAATTATCGTATAGAGATTGCACTCTCACTTCAGAGTCACTTCTAGTCAATACACTTTAGTATTGATCATATCTTAAAATATGAATAATACTAATGATACTACAACTAATAATAATGCATATGGAAATGCCCATGACTTTGCCAAAAATCTTATAATATTTTATTAATTTCCATGTCCTAATCTAGTCCTGGAAAAAAAAAATATCACATTTTTAATTACACAATTTAAGTTAATTTAAGTTAATTACACAATTTAAGTTACAAATTAGAAATGGGCAATTTCTTAAAAAATTATATATATATATAATAATTATATATATATATATATATATATATGCATATATACACATACAATATATATACACACATATACACACACATACAATATTGTACATATGGGAAAAAAAACAATATATGGATAATGGATATTGTACTCTCAAAGATTCATTTCTAGTAAAAATATAATAAAAAAAATAACGGAAAATATGACCTTTTAAAAAAAACACTGACTATGGAGTTGTCCATGACTATTCCAAAATCTCAAAATGGTTTATTAATTTCCATGACTTTTCCTAGTCTTGAAAATCCCACTTTTGAGATTCTCTGACTGTGATATTTTCAGGCTTTCCAAGACTGTGGGAGTCTGAATGATTCGTTCACAAATCAGACTGAATCAGTCAAATGAACAACTCACTGACTTATTGAAGGAACATGAACATGTCTGCATCACGGCAGCCGAGATGTTTGGGAAGAATTCATTACATAAAGATTCATAGATTTAAAGATTCAGAGATTTAAAGATTCATTGAAATGAAAAACTCTTCACTGAATTGAGTCGGCTTACTAAATTATAGAAATGTAGAAAACACGAACTAAAATAGTTCAAGTAAAAAATAAAAATCCCCACAGCTGAGAGACAAAAGTGAGAGAACACCTCTCCTTCCAGGCTGATCGCAGACAGGAAGCAGACAGGTAACAGACAGGAAGCAGATAGGAAGCAGACAGGAAGCAGACAGGAAACAGACAGGAAACAGACAGGAAGCAGACAGGAAACAGACAGGAAGCAGACAGTAAACAGACAGGAAGCAGATAGGAAACAGACAGGAAACAGACAGGAAACAGACAGGAAGCAGACAGGAAGCAGACAGGAAACAGACAGGAAACAGACAGGTAACAGACAGGAAGCAGACAGGAAACAGACAGGAAACAGACAGCAAACAGACAGGAAATAGACAGGAAGCAGACAGGAAACAGACAGGAAGCAGACAGGAAACAGACAGGAAGCAGACAGGAAACAGACAGGAAGCAGACAGGAAGCAGTACCTGCTTGTATTCAGGTGCTGAGTAGAGACTGATTCTTCCTCCTTTGCCACAAGCGGGCTTCTCAACAGACTGAAAGGCAGAAAGAGGTGCACAGCTGAGGGAGAGGAAGATCTTGAGATGATTCAGATGAAAAAGGATGAAACGTGAGAATACTTTAACAGACAAATGAAATGATGGGAAAAAGTAGAAAATCCAATGCATCTGATGTTTACACCATAAACACAAACGCTACTAAACCGAACAACATCAGCCTGCAGTTCACACGCGAGTGAGCAATCACAGAAGAGACACGTGGATGGAGCAAACGCAAACATGTAATGCCATTTTGAGCGAAGAAAGCGTTCAACGGATGGGTAAAAACCAGAGCAACTCACTGTGAAGCGTCTGTAACCACAGGAAGAGAGACGTCTTCAGCCGTGAAGTCCAGCTCATCCGCCAGGCTGCTGCTGCGCGAGATATCACGGCCGTCCAGTTTCTTCTTAACTGGGGAGAAAATTACAATACGTCCATTAAACCACAAACTCACATGACATAAAAAATACAACAAGTAATGAAAATCAAATGCACATATTTAAGTCAGAAAATGAGTGCATTTTGGAGAAAACTCAGGAGAGCATTTGCAAAATGGAAGCGAGAAAAATAAAGACTAATACCTGGAGAAGAAGGACAGCTGAGAGCGAAAGCTGACCACGAGCGCTGGCGGTCTGTTGACATGCAGACACAAAGAAATAACACAAAGATCATGCTATCCGACAAAAACAAGACAAGAGAGAGCAGCAGAGGCAGAATACGAAAGTTCAAATGACAAGAAAACACTGCAACATGAGCAAAACAGTGATTTAAAATAACTCAAACTGAAAATCAAATTACATGTGTAAATATGCAAATATAGAAAACTATGGTTATTGAATAAAAAATAAAAAAGGTTATTGCGACGTTTTATCTCACAATTCTGACTTTATTTCTCAGAATTGCGTGATACAAACTCGTGATTGTAAGTTAAAAAGTCATAATTCTGAGAACATAATCTTTTTCCCCCCTCAAAACGGGAATATAACTCACAATTGTGAGTTTATATCTCATAATTCTGTGAAAAAAAGCCAGAATGGTGAGATAAGTCGCAATAACCAATAACCAATAACTATAAAAGCATCTCAATCATACTAAAACAACACTGGATAAAAGATTCAATCCTCCATAAAAAAATACTTTAAAAAAAAGTTTGCATAATTTTATTCAGAGGTCCAAACTGAGCAAAAATATGGAATTTTGTAGATATTTTGCATTTGTTATTAATATGGCCAAGAAGTAAGAATATCAAATTCTGTACATTTGTAATTATACTTAATTCAACATAAAAATGTAGTAGATTGTGTGAAACAAAGTTTTTAATCACGCTGATTATTTAGAGACCTTAGAAATCGAACTAATTTAATATTCTTTTTATCTATACATTTTTGATATATGTTTTTAATGGAAATTACTTGCTGCTTTGACACACTTAGTAAATATCTGCCTTTGAATGTTCAGCATTTTGCTCAAATTAATGCATATTTTGCTCTTTATGTAGCAAGCAACATGATGCCACAAACAACACAGCGTGCACTTGCAGAAAAGCAGAAGCAGCAGCAAGCAGCAAACCACAGCGGCACGGAGAGAAAGCTCTCACCTGCTGATCGGAAACATTTAGTGATGCCTTCGGGAAGGAAAAACACTCAAGTGTGACATTTGATCTACGTTTTCACAATTAAATCAACTCCCAACAGACAAAAAACATGTTTTTATAATTAAATATCCAGTTCACTCTGAAATACGACACATTATGGGTTGCAATGCCATTTTCTTTTCCTAAAATTAGGTTGAACAGTTTCCTGACATGCTTATGATGGAAACAGACTTTTGCTCAGATATCTTAGAGACCGACTCTAGGCTTTGATAAGCCAAACCGCTGAACTGTTTTCCCAGAGTTCAAAGGCCTGCAGACATGTGCTTTGATTTCATGATCTTTCCCCTCTTCAGGCGTAATTAAGCTTCAGAAGAGGCTTCTCTGCTGGGACCGTCTGTGTTAATTGTGTTTGCTTTTATGATGAAGCCAATATGACAGGAAAACCCTAAAAACAAACGTATTAACAGACCGGTTTAGCAGGGGACCATGTGGAAAATGACATCTATCCATATGGAAAAATGGGTCAGGCTTTTCATCTTCATCGCTCGGCGTAACGCTTCTGCTCAATTTATGGGGTGCAAGAATAGAGTAAATAAACGACAGGAGCCTCTTTGTGTCTGTTTCTGGTTTGATGAATTGCACCGAACGCTCCAATGAAGAAGAAACTTTGCTCCAGCCGCTTGAAACCATATTTCTGCACTTCACATGCATTTCCAGATTTTTTGTTGGTAGTCAGATTATATATATATATATGTTGAATTTGGCTGATATGAGTCAGACATCATATGCTTGTCTTTAATAAATCAAGCTATCTAATTCATTGAACAGATACACTTTTCATGTGACACTGTTAAAAAACCATCAGGAACAAGCGTCTCTTCTTAACAGTGAGAGTTACTCTTCTGATTCCTCAATCAGATACAATAAAATTCAATTCAGCCTAATGGAAATAATATGAAAAAAACGAAATTATTAACCTAAACTAAGACTCAATGTGAAAATAATCAAATATTGTGAGGACTGCCGTAATGTAAACACGTCATTAATTCGATTTTGAATTAGAATTCAAATGTTGTGATTAGTGTTATTATCATTAACTAAAACCATTCAAAATCATTTTCAGTCCTTTCAATAAAGCTTAATAACTATGATTCAAAAATGCATATTAAAATAAAAACTAAACCAATATAAATATTAGATGGAAAAAAAACGTAAAAATAAAAGGATGCCTTGATAGAAATGTTGCCTTGGTGAGTAACTGATAGAAATAAGTTGAAGATGAAGTAACAAAGTAACTGACTAAAGCTGAATAAAACTGAAAGAAATTACAAATGCACATAAATAAATTACAAAACTTAAATTTAAATCAAAATGTGAAAATGTAAAACTAAAAGCTAATTCAAAATATTATTAATAAATACTATAATAGTTTATAAATAATAGTAAAAATAGCACTTGTTGTGATTCATCAGGGAGCTGACAGATTCAGTTTTCTTGACTCAAAATACTTATTTAATCATTTTTTGCATGTCTTTAGAGAAAGATAACGGGACATATCCTGATGAAACACGAAGCACTCACAGCGTGCATTATACAACGGACTAAACAGAAAATCAGTCATACCAGAGGACTCCTCAGAAAAGACCCCGTCTTTATCATCGATGTGGTCGTAGGTGATCTGTGGGATGGAGATCGCTCGTTCTCCTCCGGGACCCAGAGAACCGTAATCATGTGTGACCTTTGGCCTCCGTTTGTACCGCTTACTCTGAGAAGACACAAGGACTTCGTGAAGAAATAATTCAACTAAAATGATGAAAAACACTTACAAGGACAACATACTCCAGCCGTCGATAATTTGGAATAATTGAGATTTGTTTTGTGCTTTTTCTTCTGCTCACCAAGGCAGCATTTATTTGATCAAAAATACAGTAAAATCAGAAAAAATGACTCCAGTCTTCAGTGTCACATGATCTTCATAAATCATTCTAATATGTTGACTTGCTGTTTAAGAAACATGTATTATTGTTTTCAACAAAAAACCGTTGTGCTGCATCATACTTCTGTGGAAGCCGTGATACACTACCATTCAAAAGTTTGGGTAAGTAATTTTAAAAAAGGAAAATAAATTAATAAGTTGATCAAGTGACAGTAAAGATTCATAATGTTACAAAAAATAATAATATTTAAAATAAATGTTTTTTTTAACTTCCTATTCATCAAACAATGGTTTCCACAAAAATATGAAGCAGCACAACTGTTTTCAACACGGGTAATAATAATAAATGTTTCTTGAGCAGTAAATCAGTATATTATTATGATTTCTGAAGATCATGTGACACTGAAGACTGGAGTAATGATGCTGAAAATACACAGAAATAAATGACATTTTAACATATATTGTCATCATTTAAATTGTAATATTTTTTTGTACAATTGTCATTTTTATATTGAACTTTTAATCAAATAAATGCAGCCTTGGTGATCAGAAAAGATTTGATATAAAAACACTCTATTTCAAACTGTTGACTTGTAGTGTATGTCATTTTTACATGAAAAACAATAGCAAATACTCATCAAAAGTGTTTTTACGAAAAACCATAAAAGTTTGGAACGACATGACATTGAGTAAAGGACCATTTACAGTACTCGCCATTATGCTTTATTGCAAGCTCATTCAAATCACTTCACAAAGAGAAATTCTGTGACGTACGAGTCCTAAATCCCAAAACAAAGCCACGTTTAATCTCAAATGAAATCTGATAATCAGCAGCTCCAAGAAACTCTTTGTTTCTTCTGACACGTCAAAATCCCTCAGACATGAAATTCAAATTTGCCCTTTTTTGGAGAATATGCATTTAGTGAATTAATGAATTCTGCGGTGACTCTGCAACCTACACAAGTGAGTGAAATAATAGTCCTGTCACAGCGTGCTGCGGGGGGGAATAAATCCGGCTGTCCTGAATGAGAGGTTTATGAAGGAGAACAGTCCAGTGCGTTTGGAGTCAGAGCTACACAAAGATTGTTTTGTTGTTGTTGCGCTACACAAAGGTTTTGCTCCCAGGAGAGCGGCTGCGATGACATCATCGCATTTGACTGCGTCTTTGTGCGCGGCAGACAAAGAGGGGCGGCGGGGTCAAGCGAGAAATGACTCCGTCCCATGACATCAGGTCTCTCGCC
>QVTF01022311.1:0-57339 GCA_003573665.1 Oxygymnocypris stewartii
TCTCTCTCTCCCTCTCTCTCTCTCTCTCCTCTCTCTCTTCTCTCCTCCCTTTCTCTCTTCTCTCTCTCTTTCTCTCTCTCTCTCTCCTCTCTCTCTCTCTACTCTTTCTCTCTCTCTCTCTGTCTCCCCTCCTCTCGCTCTCTGTCTCTCTCTCTCTCTCTCTCTCTCTCTCTCTCTCTCTCTCTCTCTCTCTCTCTCTCTCTCTCTCTCCTCTCTCTCTCATCATTGATGCCATCTGGCCGGCCGGTCTGGCAGCGTGACACTGCATCAGTGCCACACTTTCGTCTGAAGCATCCAGTGGCTCCGCTGTGCCACCCTCTCCTGGCACTGAGCCCGCGGGTGTCAGAGGTGAACAGAGGGGTGTGGGGAGGAGGAGCAGGGGAGGAAACCATCAGTCCACTTATGCTATATTACTGTTTCTATGATGCATTTCAGGAATTATTTATACGGTATTTAATTCTGTTTATACTCATTGAGTAGTCTACTCAATTGAAGACCAGCTTGGTCTTCAATGTTCGGTATTGTGATAGTACAAATAATATTACCATGTAATAACACCAAATACACTACCGTTCAGAAATTTGGGATCCGGGAAGATATATATATATGTGACCCTCTCTGTGAAATCCAGGCTGAAGTCTCCAAATCAAATTATGAGATAACGAGCATCAAAGTTTGATCATTTCACTATAATTTCAATCTTTGACATGACCTTACTCAGTCAATATTAAAGATATAAAGGTAACATTTTCACAGAATGTTCTTTACCATATGAAGGATGATTTTTTTGTAGAAAACAGCAAATCACTAAAAATTGACTTTAGCTGGGTTTTCTCAGAGAGTGTCACATATATAAAGGTGATTTATACAGCAGTGATGCACTAAATTAAAGTGACAAATATGGTTATAATGTTACAAAAGATTTCTATTTCATATAACTGCTGTTCTTACAAACTTTCTATTCATCAAATAATCCTGCTGACTGAAAACAGTCTTTTTAAATTGGAATACTATTTCACAATATTTCTGTATTTTTGAGAAAATAAATGCAGACCTTGTTTTATATTTTTATTTACTTTTTTTTGGCAAAAGATAAAATGTGGATACACAAACATCTGAAATGTTCCATATTTTACCTTTTGCAACTGCATATAGATTTTTATCGTTAATCAATAATTAGATTACATGTTGAAATCTTTTTTATGACCTTTTTGGCTACTTACTGCATCACACGCCGCAGAATACTTCTCAAAGGTATTTTGTGTCGGCTGCTTTCTGTCCAGCCTGTAAAATCAGTTAGAACCTGTTAGAAGAAGCAGTATTAAACGTTTGTTTGTTTCTCTGGCTGCTGTGATTGTTTTTATTTTTACGGCTTCGAATCCGACCTCACCTCCCTGTCTTCTCTTTCCCGTTCATTCTTCCAGTGGCGTTTTACAACTGTAGGCAGCAGGTCTCAACACATGTGCGTGACCTTTTTATTTTTCTAACTCCCTCCCTACCTCCTCCTCTGGCCGTCCATCTCTCTGTTTTCCTCCTGTGAGAGTCGGGTCGTGCTCCAGAGGAGGCTGCATCATAGCCTGTAGTTTAATGAGTGCAATGGGAGAAGTGAACTGAGGACTGTTTTGGTATCCGAGTCCCAGGCCGGCCTCGCTGCCTCCAGATCCAGTATCACACGTCCTCTCGGGTCAGGCCTCCTGCGGCCCCGCCAACGCTGTTTGGCTCCCAGCAATGTGGCTTCAATTTCCTCCGTTTTGAAATGGTTATAGCCCCTCTGCTTCCTTCAGCAGACTGGATCTTTGCCTTGTTTTTTTCTCACTCGCTCTTTCTCCTTTCCTGCTCATTTTGATCATTCTGTACTTTAATCACCGCTCGCCCCCCCTGCGTTCTAAGAGTTTAAAGAATTTGTTATGAGTGACCTTTGACATCTGGCCTTTAGGGACACAGTTTAAAGGCTGCTCACTGGCAAAAAATACAAACAGTGAAATGCAGCCACCATAAATTTCTCTCTTTTTTGTACTCTCTGGCAGCTCTTTTCTTGTTTTAAGCTCTCATAAGAATACCTTTCATAGTTGGATCATTGTATTGAAAGTTCCTTTTCAACATTAAAGGCGCACGCCGAGCGAACGTTGACGACAGTCTTTGCCCAAACCCGAGGCTTATACATATGCTACGGGCCCAGTTTCAACTGAACTTCTTTTCTTTCATGTAATCCTATGGGTGTGTGTGAGCTGAAGTGTTCCAGCGCTCCGACACAGAGAGCTTGTGTAGTAAAAAAATCCCGCTTGCTGAAAAATTAGTCCCCTGACATAGTGAGTTATGGGGCTGAAATAGAGCTCTTTATTAATGTAGTCCAGGATTCACGTCAGCGGAGGTCTCAGAAATGATGCCACGCCGTGGGTCTGGACTCACAGGAGGTTTTGCATATTAGACGGAGTACACATTCTAAAGAACAAGTTATTAATGGAGCTAGAAACTTGGTCTGCAGGAGATTCAAACAGACAAACTGTGGTCTTGCATAATCAGAAAACCCTGTGCACACAGCACAGTATGTAAATGGAGACTGTGACATTCTCAAATTCATCTTTTCTACAGCAATGTTATTTTCTTCTTGCTTGTCTTCTAGCATATGATAATAATATAGATAGAGAAGCTCAGATTAAGAAGATATGTAAACACATGACTGTCTGCTCTCTCTTGCTAAATTAAATCCACAGTGTGTGTTTTGCATTGATAGACTATAGTTCTGTTCAATGAAAAAGCTGGAATGTGTGTGCCGGCGTTCTTCACCACACTTGTGTATAGTGTGTGAAGAATTTAAGAGTTCTTTCTCTTCGTTAAGAGCCCCGCGTCCTGTCTGTCAATGACTGTGTGTTTTTGTAAGAGCATGGCATGTTTTCTTTTTCTCCCTATTTGCCAGAAACTACATGCTCTGGTACGTGGAGGGGAAGGAAAAGCACACTCGTGTTTAGTCTACATAGCACTTAAGTCTCTTTGTAGGGAGATTACTTTTTTCCTATTCTAATCTACGGGTAGGATTTGTGATGTCACCATCCATCAGTGTTTTTTTGTTAAATCATTAAGAGTAAGGATGTGGAAAATTGCTTAAGTTGGCTCCGTTGAAACATTTGCACAGTGTTTTATTTGTCTGTTGGCTTTTTACGTCATTCGTTTTTCTTCTGTCTCTATTCGTTCTTTGTTGGTAGACATTTTTAGGTTGGCACAATGGTGTCCCCCAATGTTGTTGTCGTCCCCCCCCCCCCAAAAGGGGAGGGTGAGAGCAGTTGTTAAAAAAGTAAATTTTGAACGTGGCCTAATTGTGTTTCACTTCTGTTTTGCAGGCATCTGATGTAGGATCAGAGAAGCTTTTTTTGCCTACTGCACCTAAAGGTAAGAGCATGAATATATGTTGTGGATGCTATTTAATGTCCTTTTTCCTGCATTGGATGTTTTAGCTTGATTGTACTTTTTACCCCATTCATAAACAAAGTTTTGAAAACGAAGCCCAGGGTTGTCTTTTCAGTATTCACGATACTTTCATAATGCATACTGTTGTGCAGCAAAACTCATAAAGCTAAACCCTTGTCTCCTTATTTTGGATTCTAGTTGGCTCTGTTCTCATTTCAGGCAGAAGTTAATGGGCTATGTTTTCCCCCAAAGCCTGACAATATGCATTATTATCCCAAAGGCCACTAGGAGCTCATTTTCAAGCCATAACTCTTCCACAGGAGTAACATTCCCCTTGCCGGAATGGTGCGGTTCTGTTTTTATAATTTTTTCATAAATGTTGAAGGTTTTTTGTGCTTGGGAGCCAAAGAGATGCCTATCTTTTGCAGGTTCCCTTCAAATGCTGTGTTTGTTAGGTTGCACATGTGTAGAAGTACATATGTTAGCAGCAAGTCATTGGCCACCAGCCTCATCAGAAGGGGTTGTTAGGTTTGGGTGGGGTGGGTTTACAACTTGAGACCTCAATATTAGACAGCAGATCTCAGATGCCCTGTATTAGGGCTGTGCAATTAATCTCATGCGATTCTCATGCGCATCTCGTCAGTAAAGCCGGTTCTGTGATTGGTGGCAAATCTCCATCACCTGCTTTCAAATGGAGCGGCAGTTAATACACAGAGCCGTAGTTCACTGACAAGCTAGGCAATATCGCATTCATTATCGCAGATGAATCTCATTCGATTATGAACCCGAAATTGCCTAGCTTGTCAGTGAACTACTGCTCTGTGTATTAACTGCCACTCTATCTGAAAGCAGGTGATGGCGGTTTAGTGCCAATTTCAGGCTTTACTGACGAGAAGCGCATGAGAATCACATGCGATTCATCGCACAGCCCTACTCCGTAATCCTACTAAAAGCCTGATAAAATCCTATGAGACTTGCTGAGATGCTTATTTGTTTCCTTGTATTTTTGACTCGTTTTCAAGTGGCTGCTGGTAGAGGTTTGCTTTTAATGCGGATCTGAGCTACTTTTTTCTGTTTCCAGTAGTAGCAAAAGTTTAGCTGAGAGCAGTAGGAAGTCGGCCCGAGAAGTTTTTTTTTATTTGGGTCACATCCAGGTTTTGTAGGGGAACTAAGTTGTGAAACGAATTCTGTTTGTTGCACAGTGCGAAGGAGCTGTCTAGTTTAATGCCGCACTTCTGATGCCCGGCATGAATCCTTTGGAGAGCCTTTGCCCCCCACTCTCTGAAAATGGAGAAAAGAGGAAGCGAGAAGAGAGAAGAGACAAGTCGAGTTCAGAGGAAGCGTAAAACTTGAGACTACTGTCGGGGTCCAAATTAAAGTCTTTTTTTTCATGTCTGTGGATGACTTCCAGACATAACCGTTGGCAAAGACTTGCACAACAGCTGATATGTTTAAAAGTAGATCAGAGCACATGGTTTGAGCTCTTCTGATGTCAACAGAAGAGCTTGTTGTTGTTGTTGATATTACAGACACCCTAATCTGTGTTACGGCTGATGGCGAGACAAACGGCATCTTCCTTAAAATCCTGCTAATGTGTGTCGTGCAAACACGCACCCCAGGAATCAAAGAGATGATACAGAGAAAGCTGAAAATAGTAGGAAGTGCAAGATTAGGATTAGAAACGAACATAAAACCAAGAGAATGAATATGTGAATAAAGTGATTTAGGACTGCAGGGAATAACTATCATCGTACTAGCGATTTGATGCTAAGTCTGTAGAGATCTCGCATGGAGGTATAACCTTTGAAACCGATGATGTTTGACAATAATATTTTAAATTATAACGTTTCATTTCTGAAATTGTAATTTTTTATATCCAGCTCCAGTTCCGACTTTGAAAGTTCCTTCATAACGTCATAACTTTTAATGTCCATTTAGTACCATAACCGTTTCAGTTTGCTGGAACTAGCTGGAGGCCATTTAGAGATATTGATAAAAAATGCTTGTAGCATTTTTCTAAATGCTAGATGATGTCAAATAAGTTGCATTATTCAAGTTCAGTCTTCATAGCCTTTGATATCCATATGTTTCATGATAGTTTAAGTTTGGCCTTCATAACTTTATGCATCCAGTAGTTTTGCTGTAGTTCCAGTTTGGTGTCTTTTAGGTCTAAGCTGGAAACATTTGGCTCTGATTTGCAGAACTTCTGAAGTCTGAAAGGTCTAGGGCGTCTGGCTAAGAGTTTAGCTGAAACCGTAAAAATAGTAGTAGTTGAGTTTATGTTCGAATTTCATTTGTGTTGCCCTTTCACTTGGTTTTGCAGTTGTTGTAATCACTCTTCTGATTTTAGCTTCCAAATCGTTTGGCAAGGAATGTATAGTATCATTACACTTGTCGTCCTGTTGTCGTTGTTAAATGTGGGTTGTCCAGACTTTGTTCCATGGAATGCACCCATTCCTCCAGGCTGTTATTATAGATTTTGGGGGTATAAAGCATATGTGTCCCATTACAGTACGTCCGCCGAGACCAATCTAAAGCTTGCTCCGCTCTGATCCCCAAATTGGTCTGCCCTAGAGAACTTCTGGCAGACTGATCACTCGTTTGGCTCACGTCTCGCGTTGGAGAATTGCATTACAGGGAAATACCTCGGCATGCATGTGGTGCTGCTTACACAAATATGCATGTGTCTTTGTTTTTGTAAACAGCTTTTATGCACGCCGGTGCTTGATTTGATTGATTTTGTGGCCTCAGTCAAGTACTGTGGTGACATACAAGATTTGTATCAGCTTAACAGCTGTTTAGTTTTATTCTAATGTGAGCTCATATAATTACCGCGGTCGCTGTGCTTTTTGTAACTTTTTAAGAGGCTTGTTCTCATCCAATCAAATTCATGCCCATAACGCATCGTTCTGTCTAGCTATCATTCTTTCTATCGCTCTAGCTGTCATTACAGTTATCATTCCAGCTTTTGTAATTAGCATTCCAGCTGTTCTTGTAGTTATCGTTCCAACTATTGTTTTTTCTATCATTATGGTAATGATTGACACATTGTCTGTTCGTTTTCTCTATCTATCATTTGAACTAATGTTTGGTCTGTCTGTCCACCTACCTGTCATTTTTGTGGAAACAGTTGATGCAGTATGTGTTTTTCTATCTAGGATTTTAATTATCTGTATGTTTATCTATCTGTCTGTCAATTATTCTATCACATACGAAGTATAGCTCTTTTACATTCGTGGTTTCCGAGCTACAGTACAGCTAATGCATCTATATAAGGTGATTGTTGGTCCTAGAACAGTGTGCAGCATCTGCCAGCTGCACAATAAGGTTAGAGACTCCAAGCGTAGTTGGGAGGGGGGTTGGTCCCTTTCTCTTCATTTTACACGTCAGTGAAGCGGTGACGCACCCGTTTTGTGTGTGAGGTCTGTCAGGCAAACCCGGGGCATGCTGGGATAGCGAAGGAAGATTGTAGTGGAAAGCCATTTGTGAAGTGGATTTCTGGTTTGCTAATCCTGATTAATTTTGACCCATTGTGCTCATTTTAAACAGCGTATTACTGTACGCAAGAACCACCGCCAGCTTCGGGCCAAACTCGGAGCTTAGCGGCTTTGGAAGGCTTAACAGCAGATGGCATTTTAAGCCGGACTTAATAAATTGTTTCCATTAAACTTACCGGCCCACACATAGTGGATTAGGACCGTAGAACAAAGAAAGAAAGAGAGTGAGAAAGCAACAAAAAAGCAGGGGGGTAACAGCCAGTTCCACAACCGCACAAGATCAAATTGATAACGTGCATTGGTCGTACGCTTTTTTGCTGTTAATCCACCGTTGCCTGTGCACCAACCCATGAAAACAAATTGACCCAACTAATTCATTATAAATAATATTTACAGTCTATACCGTTATCGTAACGTATGTAATTCTGGATTAAGAGCCACGGCTGGTCGTCACACGTTATACTCTGGTTTTTCTTGATAGCATTTGGCCGAATCAATTCCGCAGAGGATGGATGCCGCTCCCCCGCCTTGCCTCCCTTCCACCGCCGTCCCCTGGGAGCCGCAGGGTCGTTCTCTAAGCACTCATTATATGCTACACGGCTCAGGGTCTCCATGTCGAATCGCTAATCAAGCACTCTGTCTGCAGGCCCACGATTCAATAGCCGTTGAGTGGCCTTTGTTCCTACCCGCTATTTGCTGCATGTCAATAAAAGTCTGCTCCCTGCTCCGCCTCAGCTCCCCCTTCGCTCACGCCCTCCCCTCAGCCCTTCAGAATATAAAATGCACTCGCTTTTCTCCCCTCCTGCATGGGCGAAAAATAGAGGGAGGGAAAAATGAGTGGAGGCCAGTAGGGGTCAAGGGATTGGGGGGGCGGGGCGGTGTGTTTGTATGCGCCTCTTCTCCTCAGCAGAGGTTAATGCTGATGTATTGCTAACCTTAGCTCTGCAGTGTTTGTGGCCTCTTGCCCATTAAATAATGAATAGAAGTTGACCTTTTGACCAGCTAATCAGCTTTGCAGCTGTCGGATCGTGGAAGCACTGAGATCGTGGAGTCACGGTCAGGGATGGACCGGCGAGAGCGGCCGTATATTTCAAGATTAGCAGCTAATATTAAACCCACCAGTCATTGCGAGGGTTTCTGTAGCCTGTACGGGTGGAATTGGATTTGTGTTTGTTTGACAAAGCCTGTCCAGCTGTTATTGCGTGTAAATGTTCCACAGCTGTTTTGTCCGAGCACTTATTGCGGTGCAGATAGCCCTGCTTGTAATTTGATATTAATAAACACAGAAGGCTTGTCCTTTGTTTGGGTGATTGTTCATGCTTGTTTTCCCTCCTCCGCCTCTTTAGCTCTTGGTTTACACGCATATTTCCATTTAGTTAAAGGTCTGGTCCATGTTGCGGCCCTGTTTGTCAGACAGGAAGACTGTTTGACCAATATGTAAAGTATGTAAATTACTTTGTAAGAATATCAAGCGCCCAAGCTCTGAAGCTTTTTATATATATATATATATATATATATATATATTTTCAATGTTTCAGATGAGGGAAATTTATCTCGCAGTTGGAGTGTTTCGTAAATGTGGTTCGGTCCCACTTGGCTGTAACTTCAGCTCGAACGGTAGAACAGCATTCATATCTCTTTATTATTTCCAGCTTTTATTATTCCTCCTCACCATCTTGGTACATATGACTATTGGTCGTGGTAGCTGGCTCGTGTGTGTGTGTGTGTTTTCCTTTCATTTCTGGAAAGCGAGTGTTATGAATGTTCCTCTTTATTGATAGCGCTAACCCTGTTTGTGTAGTTCTGCCTGTCAGGAAGATGAAAATAAATAGCAGGAGCGTGGAGGAGATAAAACATGTGTTTAATTATTAATTGAGCCATTACTGACAGAGATTGCCTTTTTTGATAAAAGGCAGGAAGCTGCTTCGGGGGTAGAAAAAGCAATTACTAAAGCTATCTTCCTCTTCCTCTCCGCCCGTCGTTTTGCTCTGTGCAAACAGAAAAACATACCCTGTCGACCAACCTGCTCCATAAATTATTTTAATATCCTTTCAATATTTATGATGATTTAAATTATGATTCTGTTGTCATGTTCTATTGATATGAATGGGCATTAGAGCCATGCTATACTACTATGGCCGTGACTATTATCTAAACGGGCAGTAGTTGTTTTTCTTAGCACATTTCTGAAAATAATATTACATCTCAACGTGTTCGTTTCCATTTTCATATCGTTTCAATTTGTTCAAACGACTGCACATAGCGTATTGATTTTGTTGACGTCTGGCCATTTGTTGAAATGCTAGATCAGTTGCTGTGCATTTAAGCTGACTGTGCATGGGGTATTGATATTATTGTTGCTTTCATTTGGAGAGATTCTAAACCAGAATTGAGACATAACCTTTCAAATGCCAAAATAACTACCTTGGCTGAGAGCTTTTCAGAAAGTGAACAGTGTCTAAAGGATTTAATAGTATGCAAAAAATAAGCGTGGACCATATTTCACACCACAAAAATCATTGTAGCACTATAAAATTATTTTTGTAACAGTCAAGTACCCCATACATATTTTTTATGTTAACACTTTATTATTGGGACTAATTCTTACTATTATGTAGTTGCTTATTAGCATACCTATTATTATAAACATAGTGGCTGTTTATTGGAACTTATAAAGCACGTATTCTGCAGGACCATATTCTACATCCCTAATAACCAAACTTAACAACTATCTTAATACAAATAAATAATACATGTTGTAGTTAATGGTTTGTTAATAGTGAGAATTTGAACTTAAAGTAAAGTGTGACTAAAAGTTTAGAATATTTTTTTATAAGATTTTTAAATAGTTTTTGAAAGAAGTCTCTTATGCTCAACAAAGCTGAATTTTTCTACATATATATATATATATATATCATTTATTCTAAAAATATACACTGTATTGCTATAATTTTGATCACAAAAATGTTGAGTATAATAAAAAAAAATGTCGTCATAGTTTTATGCTCATTATAGTATTTGTTGTACTACTTTTAATTTATGCTTATTTAGATCATTAAATCGTTTAATTACAATAATGAGAATCCCCATTGAGAATAACTGGTAAAACATCCAGCTGCATTATGGTAATTAGACTTTTTAGGGAAAATGTGCTTATGAAAGTAACGTCATAATATACACAAATCTTAACCTGGATCTTAATTGGACATGCTTTCAAAAGATTTGCAAGACCTCAGTCATTGAATGATAACATTTGGTGCTTGTGTAGAAAGCCGAGGAGCAGCCGTCCCTACTTCAACCACCACAAGAGAAGCCATTGTTCCATAGTTGGGCAGGCTTCAAGTAAGCATCTTTCACCTCTCAGCAAGCTCTCCCTGGGCTAAGCCTGTTAAAACCATCCTTACCCTGTGCCACGGCCGCCCTGGGACCAGACGGTGATGGAACAGCGCTCTTGAGATGATCTAGGAGCCCTACGGCGAGGAGAGCAGCTTGTAAAGTTGAGGTCAGGCCTTCTCAGGAGTCTGCCTGCATTTGCGCAGGGTAATTTTAGCACTCGTGGGCCGGCTAATGGTCGGTTTCTTTCAAGAGCTGATTGCTGGAGCTCGTTTAACTATCCCCAGTGTGATCATTCCTGCTAGGGCTGGGATAACCATCAGTCTAGCTGCAGGGCAGCTGCATTTATTTAAGTGAGAGAGAGTATGTTTTTTATCAGGATAGGCAGTGAATATCAAATATGTACGCTTAGCTCTTTATCGCCTGTTTGAAGGAGATGCCAGGATGAGATTTTTAGCATTTTGTTTCATTGTGTCCTGTGTTTGAAGCCAATGCTATTTGCAGATGACGTTGTTATCCTCGCTCGCAAAGCCAGATGGTTGTTGCTTGTGGCCAAACATGAAGCTTGGATAAAGTTCAGTCACTGGCGGAGACGAATTGCTAGACTGGATGGATATTGCAAACACGCTTGTAATGGATTCGACATTTTGGGAACCGGTTCAGAAGGATCTTAAAAAGCCTGGAATTCTGTGGCCGAGCGCAGGAAGGAGGTTAAATGAACAGAATTCCAGGACCAGGAACAATGCAAAAGCGCTGCCATGCTTGTTGTAGTTCAAAGGACTTAGACGTGCTTTGTGTTATGTCATGCAAGAAGTATTATTCAAGTTTGTGTTGCGCTTTAGCAATGCTACATGTATTCGGTGCAAGTACAAACACGTGCCTCCGTACGTTTAGGTAACTTGGTTATTCCATATGCATTCATCACGCTGAAGTCTTGCTCAAAGAGACTGTTTGTGAGGTTAAGCTAATTAGCCCTGAAATCAGCACATGGTAGGAAACCGCAGAGGGATGCACTTCAGCGAGAGACGTTCATATTGTTCGTTCAGACGGTCATTAATTGTTTCGAGCTTAGCTAAGGCGCAAATACCTCTCCGCGTGAGGCTCTCTGCGCTCAAAAGAGAAGGAAAGAATTTTTTTATAAATCCCAGTCTGTGTGGTCTTCTATTAATCAAACAGGCATCTGTTCCCCCTTGCACCGAGTACGGGATAGGCCTCTCAACAGCCTCCTCTCCAGCGGCCCCATTCAGACCCAGAGTGGCTGTTATTTTAGCACCGTGCTGGAGAGCAGCGGAAGAGTGGGACGCTGAACCCCTCTGATGTGTTGCCTCGCTTGGGAGAGACCGGATAAGAGCGTCCCAGGAGTGGATCTCAACTATGAAGAGCCATTTAGAGGTAGACCTAGCTGCCTCTTCTATAGGTGAGGGGTCATGGAGGGCCACGGTGGCAATAGATGTGGAAAAGATGAGCAGGTACAGAACAAGTCCTGCCTTTGTGTGATACGACCGTTGGAGTACTGAGTTTTGTGATGTTATCTTAAAGGTGGAGTTGAAATTCAGAACCACTAGCACCACCAACATATTTTCCTGTATTATTTATATGTAATTTGAACATAGTTTCCAAACATAGTTTCTGCCCCATTATATTTATACTTTTCTGAGAAAACTAACCCAAATTATAGTTTTCTTATAGTTCTGAACACATGAAATTGTAATACATAGTTTTATTTATATATAACCAGCTTTTTGAGTTAAACTGGTAATGGGAATTTAAATTGGAGTAACAGAAGGAAGAAATTAAATAATTCAATAAATGTAATGCATTCTGGGAAATGTGGTGTTCTTCCACCTGGGTTCACATTAGTTATTATTAATAGTTTTTGTTGTTGTTTTTATTATTAAATATAATATATATATATATATTTACATTTACATACGACATGAACTTACATTTTTTGGCATTCTTTAAATTTCAGCTCATTTTAATTTATACTTTATATACGTAATTACATTACATTTTTTTACATTGTTTTGAATTGCAATTACATATATTTAAAAAAAACTCAATCCAGGAAATGAGTTCAATTCGGTTCTAAATCCTGCATAACCCTGATGTTTACATGAACTCAATGCATGTTGTTTGTTGGACACCCTAAATAATTTTTTTCCACATGAATCTAATATATCTAAAATAAATACATTCAGCACAGGTCTGAACCTCTGTAGCACTGAAGAGGGTGTAGGATTATGGGTTTGGATGTCTTTTCTAGAGGTATGATTGCAAGTAAATTGAAAGCATGTCACAAAGCACAGTTTTGGTCTACGTCTACATGCGCAGCTGAGGTGCTTTATTATCCACCCGAGGCTATGGATTTTCTTTTACTAACAGCCTGAATTTGAACCAGGAGCAGTGAGAACATTAGTATGGCCCAAAGGTTCTTCAGCAAGAATGAACCACCTGGGTCTCCCTTTCAAACCAGCTTTAAAATGCTTCTCTTCTGGGAGGCTTTTAGCTGGCCTATTTGCACTTGAACACTTCTGTAGGAAACGTAGATGGACCTCTACTTAAAAGGTTGCGTCTAGTATAGTCATGGACAGCAATCTTTGAAAAGCTATAGCTCATACATTCTGCCAAAACATTAAGAAACCGCGTTTGCTGATTTACTCCATTTTTAGTTGACAACTGTTTATTATGTGCTTTGTGTGCCCCATGAATGCAAGAAGCTGGATTCTAGATGCATGTATTTTTTTTCACACGTTAACCTTTAAAAAGTGCTCTGTTTTGTTTGGTTATTAAAAATAAATTACACTCATGGTCCGAAATTAAATACATTTTTAATTTGTAAAGAAAATAAAACCCACAGGTGTGCGTGCGTGTGTGTGCGTGCGCGTGTGTGTGTGTGTGTGTGTGTGTGTGTCTGCGTGTGTGTGTGTATGTGTGTGTGTGTGTGTGTGCGTATGCGCGTGTGTGCGTGCGTGTGTGTGTGTGTGCGTGTGCGTGCGTGCGTGTGTGCGTGCGTGTGTGCGTGTGCGTGTGTGTGTGCGTGTGTGTGCGTGCGTGCGTGTGCGTGCGTGTGTGTGTGTGTGTGTGTGTGTGTGTGTGTGTGAGCGGAAAAAGCTGTAACAGGAAATTAGAGGAGACATGCATGTTTGAGCGGGTCCCCCTAAGCGGTGCTGGAGGTCAAGACAGAGGGCCTGTCTACATTAGTTTTACTGGCACACCTCCAAAACCTTCCTTGCCCCTTCAGACTTCCTTTATTACTTCCCTGTACTGCTTAAAGTCTATACAGATGAGTAAAGCTCAGGCTCATACATCATAAACCCTGGTCAGAGTAGATGTCTTTTTAATTTGATGCAAACAAGCATGGCTGAAGTACAATATGTTCATCATGTCGTACTCATCTATGTAAAACTTTTCTGAATGTGTATGTTATTACGTAAACATCCAATAAAAATGTATCAACAGCTGTGACAGATTTTTCAGATTCAGAAACGATGACTTTTTCTGATTTATTAAAAGAACAAATGTATTTGTGAATTAGACTGTACTGGTCATGCTGTTATACATATTAAACACTTACAAATGTCTGCAAGATATTTGACCCTAATTTGTTGAAAACCACTGTCATATTTATTTTACCTCAATATGTCTGTCTGCAGTGCTTCTGTTAAGAAACTAAACTGACACTCATTGCATACCTCACCCTCATTGTTTAGTGTCGTTCTTGCGTGATTGAATGCGCCTAAAAGTAGTGCGTTTGCTAACCTGATATTTCCCTGCAACCTTATCCCATGTCTTTATCCCAGCGTCAAACCCACCTGAGCCGTCGCACAAGAGAGTCTCAGAGCTGTAATTTAGCCCATGTCTACATGAAAGGACATGCTTGGCTATTGTAAACACTCAGATGTGACCTCTTAAAACAGTGTCATACAGAAGTGATGCATTTCAGAAAGGGACCCTAGACCTCCTCCTTTCATAAAACTGGTGTTTCAGGGTCGTTTTTTTGGCCTGTAAAATACAGAAGGTGTTTTTGGCAGATGCTAGTCCCCTGCCTACCTGAAAAAAAGTCTTGAAGGACATAGATTGAATGACAAGATTGTAGAGTGACAGTGAATGTTTTGTTTGGGTTCATTTCCCTCTTCAGTAAAATGAAAAGACTTTTTCCAGTGCTTTCTGCAGAATATTGTTCAATCTTTCCACCTGTGATGCAATCTCAATTTCATCCAGTGGGGTTTTCAGGCATTACAATTTGTGAAGGCGTTCATAAAAACAACACAGTGAAACATGCCCTGTATGGTTTTCAATGGGCCGTAATGCTCTTCAAGCATCTGTGAAGGATTTCTGTGGAAGAGAGCAATTCTTGTATGTGGAAATATTCCAGGAATGGAGGTAAACAGTCCGTAAAATGAGATCTCTAAACAAAGACGTCTTTTATCCATGCCTGGGTCTGATCAAACCATTGGTCTGACTGTTACTTGACCCGTGTTCATGTCATGTTCTTTCTTAATACGTTTTTTCCATAAAGTCACACTATGAAAGATACAATCAGCTCTGCTTAAAGCCGATTATCCAGTTTAATTTGGCATGAAGATGTCGAGATATTCTTCGCCTTGAGATGGCTGAATTATTTCATAATAAAGTCACAAGGCGAGTCATTAGGGAAGAAAGAAAAATCATAAGACATTTGAAAAACATGCATGCGGTCGTCCACATGTGCAGCTTCTTGTGAGGCGTGCGTGCAGGCGTGTACACTAACCAAGCAAATCGGTTTCCAGCCAATGCTCTTCTTTTACTGGAAACGGTTAAGTGAAAAAGCACTTGAGGGAACATTATCCGAATGAAAATATTGACAGTATGCCTTTACACCACCTTGCCACTATGGCCACGACGTCAAAACAAGAAGTCAGGTGTGACGGTAGAAGAGGGCCTGTCAAACTGGGATTGTTCCCGCGAGTTAAACGTGATAGGAAAGCCAGTTCCAGGTACATAAAGAGGGGGGCAAGAAAGCACAAGAGCTCTTTCAGACCCATGTTATGCTTCTTGGGCCGTTGAATGATTCCCATTCATCCGTTTCCTCTTCCACTGAAAAGTAATCAGTTACTCGCTGAAAGATGATATTATATGCTCCTAATGTCATACGGGTCTGAAGCAGGTTCATGCCTGATAGCATTGTTAGAGAACATCTTTATTTGTGCTCTACCATGGCGAAATGCCCGCTACCCCAAATGGCTTTCGCCCATGTTGTTTGGCCTGTTTTTTTTTTTTACCTTTTCATTCGCTTTTCTCCTCCTGTTTCACCTCCTGCTTTTCTCTGCGGACTGTAAATCAGGAGAAAAGCAGCTGGCAGTGCTAATAGAGGATGCTCTCCTGCAGGGTAACAAAAAGGTATTGTTGGGTTTGTAAGGGCATTATGCAGCTAAATAAAGCTGACATGCTGAGGTGGAATTATTGCCCATGCTGAGCCTGGCGCTGCCCCGTGAAGCGAGGCTGAGAGTCGGCTGGAAAGAAACCAGAGCCGGAGAACCTGAGAGAGAATGGGCTGCCATTCCAGAATGCTCTATAATGACGGCTGTTCTTCTAGTCATCAGTTCTTGTGCTCTTCCTGAAAGGAATGTTGCTTTGAGTTATACCATGGTACTGAGTAGGGATGCTCAAAATACTGGTGCCATATTGTCTTGTTTGTACATTTGTATTATTATTATTGGCTCGAAATGGCTGAAATTCGCTATCTAAAATATAACCAATCCAAACCCTGCTTTGAGGTTAATCTAATAAGAACCCAAAACGTGGACTGACTGTATGACCATTTATGGGTGTTTCTCATATTTCGGCTTTTACTCCAAAGGCCAAGGAATCGAGATTTGTCTGTTATATTGGCCTGCAAACGGAGTCTCCGCTGATTCAACACCCTGCTGAGCCGTAAGACGAATCTTTATTAGAGCAGACAGCCATTGTCTGCAGTCATCTAGATAATTGCAGCGCTGGGTCCTCTTCTCTAATCAATCCAGACAGCTGCCTCCGTGCCTGCCGCGTTTGCCAACCGTGCAGCTCAAGCTAATTAATGAAATGATGAGCCGTTTGGGCACAACGTGGTACCACACAAACAATCTGGGACGCTTGGAAATGCCCAGCCCACATCAGAGGTGCAGATAAATTAGTGAAGAGCTTGTATTTTCCATCGCTGTCTTAAAACCCAATGTTGCAGAAGTACTGCATACTGTTAAAGGAATATAACTTTTTCATCCAGAAAGCAGTGCTGCTGTTATTTGCTCACCTTGTTGATCTAAACCAGTATGACTGACCCTTTTTTTTCATAGAGCACAAAGGAGAAAATGTGAAAACATGCTCTTGTTTTAGTTATAATGAACATGACACTTGGATTCAAATGGTGCTAAATTAGTTTGTGTTGTTATTCATTGATAGTCTTCCCCTGCAGTGACTTAATACAATTTGAATAATAAATGAATCATTTAGACTGAATCAATTAATTGAAAAGGTTTGACTCAAAATGATTTGCTCACAAATCAGACATCGCTAGTTTTCTCAGTGGTTGATTTTTGTATAACATTTCAGTTTGTTTCTTCAGATGGGGACTACCTTTATGATACTTTTTGAAGCTTAAAGTTACATTAATTTCAATTGCATTGAAAAGAGTGACCAGCAGTCTTCAGAGTTTCTCATTTAGTATTTATACAGGTTTAGAACAACATGAGGTTTTCATTTTTGGGTGAACAATGTCTTTAACATTATATAGTTTCTGTGAACTCAATGAAGCCATTTTTCGTAGCTGTGAAAGTCAGGGCGAATAAAAGTTAATCTGACATCATGTTTGTTCCTCAAGTCATTGCGTCTAATTTTGAGCTTATAACCTTAAACCCCCCCCCCCCCCCCCCCCCCGCCCCAGTCTTCATTCTGTCCGTCAGTAATCACGCATGGCATGAAACAGGATGGCATATGCCGTCTGAGCCATATGGGCACAGTGTGAGTCTGTTCCCAGCATGGGCAAGCAGTGGTTCATGGAGGGCACGGAAATCTTCCAGATCTCTGAAATAAACTGTAGGTGCTCACAGATTTTCTGTGTTGGCTTCGCCAGCCAACATGTTGCAGCTTAACACCCGGAGTGCTCTGGTGCCACCTTGCCCTGTCCCGAACAGAGATGGAAATAGAGGACCGATGTCTTCGCACCAGCTGTCATTGGCCCTTACATTGTCTTGAAACGCACAGGCTGTTTTTGCTTGTCTGTTTTCTCAACAGGGATGGGTTTACAGGAGCTTCAGCTAAACTTCTCCTAGAGAAATACGGTATGTTTATGCATCTGTAGGGAAGCTTATACAACAGTACTGTGAAATGGTAACTGCATATAATACCACACCGTGACATAAAGCAAAACATATGCCATCAGGTGTACAGCACTGTAAGAGAGTGTGACCTACATGCATATTCTTTTTTTACATTTAATGTCTACTGGTCTAATTTTGATGTATTTATTAGATTATGCTCACCAAGGCTGTCTTTATTTGAAATATTATTTGAAAAATATATTACAAACACCATATATGTGTGTGTGTCTGTGTGTATATATATGTGTGTATATATATATATATATATATATATTTGTATTGTAACATTTTAAAGTGTAAAGTGTAATTTATTTCTGTTATGGCAAAGTAGAATTTTCAGTTGAAATTACTCCAGTCTTCAGTGTCACATGATCTTTCAGAAATATGCTGATTTGGTGCTCAATTAATATTGGTAGTTGGTTATTAATAATGTTTTTATTACTTTATATTTTTGGAAATCTTGATACATTATTTTTGTGGAAAAATTATATATTTACATTTATAAAATATATATATAAATTTATATAAATACATATTTGATAATTTGTTAAATAATGTATCATGTGTATTACCATGTGAAATTAGGTAAAAATATATTTTAATGTACCGTATTGACCCGATATATGATTGTTTTTTCATGGAAATCCATGTGAAAAAACGCGGTCGTCTTATATTCAGGGTCTAGACTTCGACGTGTCAATAATACACCCACAACAATAGGTGCGTCAAAAACAGGTCAAATGAGTGTGCCATTAAATATGTAATGTGTGTTCGCGAGTGAAAACAAAAGAGTCTTGACTGTCTGATGGGAGCAAACTTCCTCTGAAAGTGATTTTAATACGTAAGACAGTACCCAGATGTGAAGACTGCATTAAGATTTCACTTCTACTGTTAATAACATGTTGGTAGGCTAGCCCACTGTGAGATGGATAGCCTCAATATTATATCATTCAGATGAGCTACCTGTTATTTTTATGGTATATCAAAAAGTGTATATTTTTAAATGTGATTTTTGGTACATTTTACCTGTATTTACCATACGTTCAAAACAAAAATGAAAATAGGAAAAATATGCAATATGTTTGAAAAAGTGTTTGTTTGTTTTTCTCAGTAAAACACAAGATTTGGTTTTCAAAGTCTTTTTCCAAAAGGTACATCTTGAAATGGGGGGGGGGGGGTTCGTCTTATAATCAGGTCAATACAATAGAAGCTATACTACTAAAATATTATCTCAAAAGAAAACACTAATAATGTAAATATATATGGTCACCAATATATTGTACATCTCTAGATGGTGTTTTTCACTATAAATTAATTCATCACATTTTGACCGCTGCGATACAATATTCAGGCGTATTATCAACATATCTCAAGCCAAAATCTCTTTCATTAGCTAGAACCCACGCAGTTGTGATTTAGATGTTTTCTCTGTTCTTTGCTGGCACAATGAAATGCAGATCCCAGTGGATTTGACTGGTAAAGAGGAGAGAATCTCCTGACTGGATGCCGCTAATCTGTGAAAAGATGACAGCTCTCCATGCAGCACCTGTTCAGGAGATAAATTCCTGTGTCTTATTCTGTTTGTTGACTTCATCAGCTGGAGGCGGCTTTTAGTTTGTTACTTGAGGTTTTTATTTCTGTTTTTGTGCATGGGCATTAATGTTTATTTTTGGCGCACAGTGTTGATGGAGAGATATACCACAGGGTTTGCGAGGGAAATGAACTCACAATGTGTATTGTTAGGCTTGAGTTCTCTCGGCAGAAGGCAGTGTGGTGTGCGAGTATTTGCAATAAGCATCAATGGCCCCTGGTCATTTGAAAGAATTTGCATCCACTGCTGCCTTATCATAAGACCCTGTTTGCATATGAGCTGTTTTTATTACATTTAAAATAGAGACGGACTAAGACGTAAATCCATAATCTCCCATTTGCATGTTCAACAGAAGACGGTTGAGAATATTGTTGTAAGGGGGGTGAGGGGGCTTAATAGTCTGGAAATATGCACGGCTGCGTCGCAATTCATAGTGTGCAACATTAGGATTAGTGTTTCTCGAGCGTTATGTTGAAAATAGTGTGTTGATGATGATGCTTTGTATTTTAGAAGTATGCATGCGTGAATGCTTTGTGCTAATATTAACAACATTTCCTTGCACTGCAATGGAGTCTGTCTGTCTGTCTGTCTGTCTGTCTGTCTGTCTATTTCTATGTTGATCGACCCATCCATCTATCGTTCTATCAATCCATCTCTCTCTTAAAACTTTAAAACAAAGTTTAGCATTTTTAAACAAGGCTTTGTCAAGCCAAGATTTTGTCTTGACAAACTCTGCTTTTCTGGTTAAATATTTGGGGAAACTCCTGTGAAAAATCATTATAGAAAATTCCTTCAAAACAGCACATTGAGGCATATTTTTAGAGAGTTTAGAAGGTGTTTTTCTTTGTTTGTTTTTTATAACTGAATTCAAATTCCAAAACTTAAATTTAAAAGATGTTGTCAAATCCAATTTCATACTATCAAAGTATGAACTGTCCCATTACTAGTGAAATATGTACTTAAGATAGTCATGAACAAAATTTCAAAGGAAGTTTTTACTCAATGTGCATGCCTGTATATCATGTGCTGATGATTTAGTTGTCATTAAATTCATTTCCTTGCTATTATTTACCCGACTGTCGATCATAAGTAGATTATAAAAGTCACTTATAATATGATAATTGTTTTCAGAATGCTGGAAAGAATATTCTCTGGAAGCTACAGCCATCTGTCTACACTTTCTTCTTCATGTCAGTGTGTGTGTGTGTGTGTGTGTGTGTGGTGTGTGTGTGTGTGTGTGTGTGTGTGTGTGTAACGGCTATAGTACGGCAGCTCTCCAGATGTTCCAATACGGCTGTCTGAGCCTGAAATGAGGTCAGAGGTCAAGGATATCTTAGTGGAACAGCTGTGGGGCGATGCTGGGGTCATCCGTCATGAGTATGCACACCCTGCCGTCACTGCTAGTGGTTTCTACAGCAGTAGGCACGTGTTGAGGCCAGAGTCTCTTGAGAGATTGTACCATGAGAGAAGCAGCAGGTTAGAGGATAGATCAATAGTCTGCTGAAGTGTCATCTGGTGAACAGGGATGCCAACACCTCCCAAGGGAGTGTCACTCCCTCCTCAGAATGCGACCTTTGACCTCTACAAATCTGTGGGTGTTCCTGAGGGCGCTCTTTTCTGTGTGTCTAATAGCTCTGCTGTGATTTCAATCAATCTTAAGGGGCTCTTTTGTTGCCTGTTCTATGTTACAGATTGAAAATGCTGTTCTGTTCGACGCTTGAGAGCACTGGAAGGCATACAATGGCATGGCAAGAATTGTAGTCCTTGTACAATTATTTAAATGGTTACCAACTCTACTAAGCATTATTATCTTCTTCCTCTTTCTTTTCCTCTTCCTCTTCCATTCTTCTTCTTTATAATAAAAATAATAGATTTTTTTTTGCTGCACCATTTGTGCTGTAATAGCTCACATGCATTATAAAATATATATATATTATGAATATAATTCATATTTATGATGATGGTGATAATAATACTTTTTTGTTAGTAGTATTATCTTAATAATAATGACAATAATAAATAGTGTTTAGTTTGCTGCACCATTTGTGTTAAATAGTAACACAAGAGCACATGCTTAATAATAATAATAATAATAATAATGTCTTATTAATAATAATTGGTTTTTGCTTGTTTGTTTTGCTAATCCTGTTTGCTTTCATTATTTCACTAAAGCGCATTTTACTGTGTGCAAACAAATTAACGTAGTCTTTACATATGTGAAAGATGTATTACTCTTATCTGTGACCAAAAATGAGCAGTATTTTAGGAGTGACCGCACTGGCACCTCCATCTGTCCTGCAGTGAGCGCGCTTCTCTTCAGACACAAGAGCACACATTTCTCTTGGTCAACTTTAGATTGAGTGGCCATGTAAAGTTGCTAATACTTACATATTTCAGATGATAAGCCATATTTGAGGTCGATGACCTCAATGTCGCTGCCTGATGTAATGTATTACCATAGAATAACTGTTAATAATAATAATGTTTTATTTTTAAACCACCTTTCAAGAACCCAAGGTCACTTTACAAAGAAATACAAGCAATTGGCAAACATAATACACCAAACAGTCAGAGGGAGCAATCATACAAACAAGTGTTGACAACAAGGAACTACAGTTAATTAACAACAACAGGTCTCGCAATCATATGATGAAAGTTGATGAAAGGGGAAACAGAGAGGTAGAAGAGTTATTTAGAGAACAAAGTGAATAGATGAGTTTTAAGTTGAGACTTAAAGGTCTGGAGAGAGGAGGCGGCACGAACATTATGGGGCAGCTTATTCCATAGCTTAGGGCCTATAATACAGAAAGCTCTGCCACCCACCGTAGAGAGTTTATACTTGGGCACAACAAGCAAGTTATCATTGCTAGACCTGAGAGTCCGTGCAGGAACATATGGTTGCACTAACTCAACTAGGTATTGAGGTGCGAGGCCATTATAGGCCTTATAAACTAAAACTAAGAGTTTGAACTGAATAAGTTTGGGCACAGGAAGCCAGTGAAGTTGGTGAAGGATGGGAGTTATATGCGCAGATTTTTTATTAAATGTAAGGACTCGAGCAGCAGAGTTTTGCACCATTTGGAGACGATTAATAACTTTGGCAGGTAAGCCGCTATATAAGGTGTTACAGTAGTCCACTGTTAAACTGTTAAAGATCTGTTTGTTTTTTTGTTTTGTTTTTCTGCAACTAATACAATTTTGGTCAACTATTAGGGGGCAGCCCTTATAGCAATACACTAAAACTACTTTGAACACCAAGCAAGCACCAATCTAAGACCCTAAAGTAACAGTGGCAATGTTTGAATGGGTAAGCAGTACAAATCTACTCCATTAACCCTGAAGTTGGTGTGTTGTGAGCGGGCACAGTAAATCTATCACTGACCTTGGTGTTGGATAATGAGGTCTTGTTTGTCTCCGAGAAATATTTTTGCCTTGAGACCTGTCAGTTGTCAGAAATGAAAGTTAAAGGAGTCACAAGTTTATTTGGCACTGTCTTCTCATTAAAAGATTCCTAAGGCAGAATTGCAGAGCCAACAGTCACAATGTGAAATGTTTTGAGAAAATTGAAAGGCGTACATCTTTAATGTGGCAACTTGCCCTATCTGTATTCTGACGTGTCTTACAGTGAGGCTGACACGTTAACAATTTACCGCAACCAAAAATTGACAAGAATTTCGCCGGTGACAACCTCGCCCGAGCTAAGACAAGCACCGCCACTGGCAGCAGCGTGACATCACACCGGCTGCCCGGCGCTCATTTCCAATGACATTGTGTCACATTTTGTGTGAAATGATTACGCCCACATTCCAGACTGGGAAGAAGTCCCTTCGTTACTTACAGCAGGCATCCAGATGAGCCGATACATTCACAGGACCCTTTTTTTAATGAGAAAGAAGCCAAGCTTGTATGTCTTGTCCTGCCTGCTGGCTGCCATTACGGCCCATTAGAATCATCATTAAGAGAGCGCGCAGGACCAATTGTGCCTAAAGTGCCACGGAGCGCTAGCTGAGGAACCTGACTACCACTGTCCGCTTTCACCGCACAAACGTGCCTCGGAGACCGGTTTCCAAGGCAACGTCACCGACGGGTGACGTATTTCTTCTCTGTGCTTTGTAGGAAAAGGCAAGCAAGACGGGGTTATCCGTGAGTGCATCCGTTTAGACCTTTGTGAACAATTGGGTAGAAGTTCTCATTTCACGCTAATCTTGCACGAGGCTCTGCCCTACAAATCCTAACCACTGCTGTTCCCGGAAAACCTTCAAAATCCAACCCAGAGCTGAAAAGGCAGACAAGCTCCACCACCTACGTGCTTAAAAGGACAGTTTTCTTTGTAAGAACACGTTCTGTTTGGGCTCGTTTAGGAGGTGCTTCACATTCGGCAGGGGAGAAATATGTCAAGAACTCAAGCTAGCATTTTTATTCCTCAATTATTGGTGTCCATTAATGATTAAGTGCTATGTTAATACAGCGCAGATATTCCATTAGGAGCTCCGGTCTGAGGTTTTAATGGCCTGGGAGAGAGTATGTGTACTGCAGGCTTTCAAAGTCTTTGTTTAAGGTTGCACTAAGCTGTTAGGAATGAGGACTGCATTAAATGTGCTAATTAGTGGCCTGTAGAAGATATTTTTTAAAATGACTCTCTACTTCTCTCCATCTTTCCGTTCTGTGTTCTTTTCTAGCACTGTTGGCAATCAAATAGGCATTTGTAATTGGTGAAACAGGTGTATGCTGACAATACAGTGTTTTTATCTTAGGACGATATGCAATAAATGATTGATCAGTATGGACTTTTCCTTGGTAGATTCTCAATCTTTTCGGTCCCTTAGGATTTTTGGTTACACACAGTGGTCGGCTAAAATATGTTTGTCAATGCTGATGCCTAGAGAGCAGATTGACCAACTGGTGATATCAATATTATAATTTTATGATAAGATGTAGATGAGTTATTGTGGGTGTGTGTGGATATTGGATATAGCCATTGGATATTTATAGATGGATTTTATGATGCACCATCCTTTTCTTTACCCTTGATTATTTTACTTTGCATTTACATGTTGTATGACTATAGTCTGTAAAATGCTGAGTCTCAATGCTTTTTTTCTTGCACTGTGCTCCGATTAACTGAGTAAACGCAGAAGTTCCTCTGTACAAAGACTCTGGCAGTGTTACCCAAATCCCTGGAAATATCTTGTGAGAAAGAGAGAGAGAGGGTGGGACTCTGAAAGGCCAGTATAAAGGGTGCATGATCCCTTTTCACAGCACAATTGAAACATAATTATTTCATGGCAGACTGTGTGCTCTGTAAATCTATGAATGAGAACGGCATTTAACTTTAATTAGCTCTGATTTATTCATTCTGACTGGATTGCTTGCAGAAAATTGGATCATCTGATTATAGTCAAGCATGAAAATGACCTGATTAAACACTTCATAAAACCCATGGAGAGAGAAAGAAACGTGGAAAGAAAAGAAACCTGGGATGAAACGATAAAGGGGAGATAAGATAGATGAGGTTCTGAGAGGAAGACAGTCAGACATGTGGATGTGTTTGGTGTCTTGGCGTATGCCAGCGTTATGCACAGTGGGTGAAGAAGGCATCGCAGCTGGTTTCTGTTCATCCTGCTGCAAACTAATGGACGGATTGGCAAACCAATCCCACGCTATAGGTTACATGTCGACAGCTGCGCCAAACTGCTTGTGCATTTGATTTGAGATGCTCCCATGCACCTGAGCAAAATAAACCCTATGGCACTTTCACTATCCTGTGGTGTGAACTGTCCTTTACAATTGGAAGAATTGCATGGTTATTTCTAAACAACTGAGGTCCTCCAGCTACTGTATATCAATAAAAGCATATAAACTACGTTTGACATCTGCATTAAATACAGAAACTAAATATATACAGAAACAGATTTGAAACTCTCTTTGTGTCTCTCTTTCTAGTTACTCCAACGAATGAGAATCTTGGGTCCAAAACTTCCAGCTCGAATAAAGTGTCTGGACTTCAGCGTAGCCAGGAACAGAGTAACGACATTTCGTTTGTCCCGCCGATCTCAAGTCCGACTCCAGCATCGCCCCCTACGGGGTCTCCTGCCCCTGCTGCGGCGGCAGCCCCCGTACCTAGACCGCACCCAAACCCTCTCGCTATCAAGAAGGAATCTGTGCCCCCTAACCCCACCCCTTCCCTCCTGAGGAACCAATCATATTCACTGGAGCACAGAGTCCCGCCCCTATCGCACCACAGCCAGCCAGTCATCAGTCATCATCATTATCCTTCACTGTACAGCAGTCTTCACGAAATCAGGTTTGTAACTTTTTTTACAAAAACTTAACCCAATTGGTGGGTTTTCGTTAAATGTGAGCCAAAAACC
Source organism: Oxygymnocypris stewartii (assembly GCA_003573665.1). Classification (NCBI taxonomy): domain Eukaryota; kingdom Metazoa; phylum Chordata; class Actinopteri; order Cypriniformes; family Cyprinidae; genus Oxygymnocypris; species Oxygymnocypris stewartii. Next base: position 25,535 of record QVTF01022311.1, read on the forward strand.
CACCAATTGTTGCCACAGTTCTTCTGGATTTAGTCTGTCTTGGTTTGTTCTGTTTCTTCATGTTATTCCAGACAGACTGATGATGATGATCAGATCTCTGTGCGGAGCAAACAATAATCTCACTGGTTATTACAATTAATGGCAAAATGAATGTTTGGAAATGTAAACTGATATTTCCGACTGACACACTCCAGCAAAAGATGGAAATAACTGACTTAAAACCACTTTTTTTAGCTGCTGAAAAGACAAGTGTTCTAATAATTTTGGCGACCATTGTATTTACACATTTTTTATTTATTATATTTACATGATTAAATATTGTTTCTCTCTCAACAAAAACCTGAAAATTGACAGCTATAAATTCATAAGCTCCCCTAATATAAATATTGTTTCTCATATACTGTTTTTCCTTTCTAATCACAGCAACAACCCTTCCACGCTTCCTCCAAAACACCACCTGCCTCACTCCCCTCATCACCTCCGCGGCCTCCCGTCTCCTGCTCCTCCTCTTCCTCTCTCCATAGCCGGTCTGCCCTCCTCCCACTACTCCCTTCACTCGCCCTCTCACCTCTCCAGCCATCCGGCCATGTTCGCCACCCCTGCTACACTGCCTCCTCCACCCACCTTACCGACCAACAGCCTGGTGGTGCCAGGACACCCTGCCGGACCACCTTATCAAGGTGAGAACCCCTTCATTGAGATTTAAACTGTTTATGGCATAGTTAGTCAAATTTTTGAATATTTTGGACAATAGGTTTCTTCAGTTCTGCAATATGATTTTTTTTTTTTATAAATATATAACTTGCGTAAGGTTGCTTACAGGCGAGAGTATGCACTGCAAATTGAAAGTGTGAAAGATGTAAAAATCTTAAAGGGATAGTTCACCCAAAAATGAACATTCTGTCATCATTTACTCACCCTCAAGTAGTTCCAAACCTGTGTAAATGTCCTTGTTCTGCTGAACACTAGGGGTGTCGAAATTAATAGTTTCTACGGTGCATCGCTATACAGACGAGGACGATTCGGTATCAGTTCAGTGATAGACCATAACTGGTTATAATGCACTGAAGCTTTTCATTCAGGCGAGAAGCAAGTGCGCGTATAATTAAAAATGCTGCAACTACTTCAAAAGCCGACATCTGGCTTTTGTGAACAACCTGGTAAGCACGACCTGGAGAAGACACGATGTGTGTAAATCAGCGGTTCTCAATTCCAGCCCCCCCCACACACACACACACACACATTTCGTATGTTACTCTTATCGCTTCAGATGTTTGTTCTATTCGAACGCAAGTGCCCTGCGAAGTGGACATCACAGTATATTCCGCCATGATTCCAGTTCGAAGCGAACGTATTCCATTCAAAGTGCATTAAAGTGTGCAAGACGTGAATTAAAATTGTATATATCAGAGGTATATGATGTCACACTAGTCTATGCTTTAAGTCGTTGCGCAGCGCAAATCCATGAATGAATGTTCCGAGGTGAAGTAAACTTCAGCGGATTTCCCCTGCTGAGGGAGTAGGGAGCAATGGACACTGTGTAGGGAGCATGTCAATCGGAACACAGTTCATGCACGGAGCGCACTTCTAACGAGTTGATTATCTGAATCAGGTGTGTTAACAAAGAGAGACATGCAAGGATTGGACTGGAATTGAGAACCGCTGGAGTAAATCATATCACGCACAAATAAAATATGCAGGGGGTCATACAACTAACTCGAGAAACTACATCAGCCGTTTTCACCCTTTGCTATTAACCCTGTCAGTGCCAAGTATTTAGTATTTACTTTTGTGTATTTGTTCTAAATGCTTCTGTGCCCAGACTTAGTTTTGTTTGATGTTTGATACATTAAAGAAGCATGTTTTCTTTGAGCAGGTAAAATGAAAGGTTCAGTTCATATATCTGACTGCTTTTTTGAGGAAAAATTGAGGATGCAGTGCATCGTCAATCAGTGTAGTTTCACACCCCTACTGAACACAAAGGAAGATATTCTGTAGAATGTGGGAAACGGAGCAGTTCTGAGGCACCATTGACTTCCATAGTATTTTTTTCTCACTATGGAAGTCAATGGTGCCCTAAAACAGCCTGATTACAAAACTTTCTTCAAAATATCTTCCTTTGTGTTCGGCAGAACAAAGACATTCATACAGGTTTGGAACTACTGGGTGAGTAAATGATGACAGAATTTAAATTTTTGGGTGAACTATCCATTTAACCTGCACTTCAAAATTAACTTTGCTTGACCAATAAGAATGGAGGGTCCAGTTTTTACCCAGCTTATACCCAAATGCTCCTTTGCAGCTTTCTCTAGAGGTTCTCAACCCGAATCCAAATGCGGCCCACCATGCGGAACATAATTAAAAAATTACTTTCAGTTTTACAATTCATTTTAGTTTTTATATTAATTAAAAAAGATCTACTAAACAAATATAAGATATAATGATTTTTATGTAAAATAATTGAGTTTTTCATATATTATTTTAATACATGAGCAGACCTATGTACTCACGTAATTAATGTTTCGCATTTAACGAACACTTACAAGCGCGCACTTTGGCAGAATTAAACTCCAATAGTCATCAGCAGCCAATAGTTCTGTAAAATTGAGCATCAGAATGGACAAATTTGTTAAGGGAGAAAACGAAATGTGGAAAATGCCAGCGAAGGAACGCATTCAAACAAGAATAGTTACTTTCGGTGGACTTTCGGTACCGACTTTCGGTTTGCCCCCCCACTCACACTGAATATGTTCAGGCAAAAAGAAACACCCATAAGCTACTACGCAGCACTCATTCTTAATTACAGAAATGTGGCAAAACATCTCTGGAGAGAAACTCAGATTATTATTTTACATTTGAAAATGCTTTCCATATTTGGATCAACATAGGCTACATTTGTGAACGCACACTTTCTGCAATGTCACGTGTCAAGTAACACTTCCGTGCACGTCTTACAGACTGCAATTTACAATCGCATCTTCATTGTGCTGTTACTCCTTTCCAGCAGTATTTAAGTAAGGGTATACATTTTTTACTTAGACCTAAGAAATGAGTGTATGATAAATATGAGAGCGAGTACGGGATTATATACACTGTTTCAAATTAGCATATTTAGTAGCATATTCAGTGTAGTGCTAGTCTTAAAAACTAATTTGATTCCCACAAATGCAGGGCTTGTCCGTTTTTACAGTTCCTGTGCTTTAAATTACTTGGTGTAAAACAAAAATTGCTCTGTTTGTTGACAAATAACCCATTTTAAAGACAGCTTTATGGATAAACATTATTCAGTAACAACAGCATTGGCGAGGCGAAATGGGGCACGCATCAGAGGTCAGCATATGAAATATGTGACTTATATCAAGTTGGCTCATTTTTCTACTGTATATGATGCCTGTAATAAAAAAAGGATGTCAGCTATACTGTTCATTTCTAATATCTGGATCCTGTGTCTCGGAAGGGCACTTCAGCAGTAAACTTCTGTTTTATTGGCTGTTATTTTAACTTTGACTGTTATATAAGATTTTGATACAATTTACACTAAATGCAAAATGTGAGATGAAAATGATACCTGTCCTCTTCATCTCAGCCTTTCTTTATGCGGTAAGTGTATTTTTTGTTCCAGTTCCAGGCATTTTAGAGCTACGTGCTGATCTAAATCTAAGTAAAGAATAAATAGCAGGTTTACACATGCAGCTAAAATGCACTTTATGGTGTAAACCTTTGGTAAACACATGGCTCGAGTCATTACAGTAGTACCAAAAGTACTGTTTTTAATCATTAGAAACATAATGTTCATTCATTTAGACTCTAAACTAAAAGTTTTTTTAGTTTTTTTTTAAGCATCAAGCAAGTGTTAATGAGTTTCTTACATTTTAAGAAGGGTCTTAAAGGGAGAGTTTGCCCAAAAATGAAAATGTTGTATGCAAACCTGTATGCATTTGTTTCTTCTTTTACTATTAGTATTTTTACATGCAATAGAGTGTGTTGCAGTCTGTTGAAATTATTTTTGATTGTGTACCAGAAGAAGAAAGCAAGTCATTCAGGTTTGGAACAAAATGAGGGTAATTTTCATTTTGGGGTGACCGATCCCTTTAAGGCCGTATTAGAGTTTGTTTGTCGGGTCAAGTGTGTGTGTGTTTTCTGCTGAGGTGACTCTTGGTTCTCTCTTGTCTTTAGATACCAGTCTGTTGATATCTTTCAACCAACCAATCATGTATTGCCAGCCTCATTCGGGGATTCTGATTGGCACATTGTCACAGGCAACTCTCTTACCTCCACCAATGAGTCCTCACGTAGAAAACCCTCACACCTTGAATTGGAGAAACAGAGAAAGCCAGGTGACTACCCTCTTTCGCTTCTTCCTACCGCTGTTGTGAAAACTCACTGGCCGCCCGTGCCTTTTTTTTTCTTTTCCCTCCCGTGTCTTCCCCATCTCCCCCCTTTCCCGCCTTTTCCCCCTTCGCTCTCCTTTCTTGCAGAGCATGATCTTCTGCGGCAGGAGCTGAACAACCGCTTCCTGGTTCAGAGCTCGGAGCGAGGTCGGAGGGCGGCACCGGGGGCCACAGGGCAGCCGTTGGCCCCTGTGTCGCTCCTCCGGGCCGAGTTTCACCAACATCAGCATATGCACCAGCACCAACACACGCATCAGCACACCTTCACGCCCTTCCCTGCCAGTCTGCCCCCGCCAGCCATCATTGGGCCGCCCACTGCACCTCCCATGGTGCGTACCCCAGCCAGAAATGTGAGGATAAGTAAAAACAGATAGATTTTACTCCCTACCTCCCAATTCCCCCTTAAAATACTCCGACCTATTCAAAATAAGCCCCTTGTCCTATGCACCCGTCCTGTTTTTCCAGGAAATGACACCCGCAGTCGCGTCGTCGTACTCAATATACAGTGCTGTGAAAAGGTTTTTGCCCCTTCCTGTATTTTTGGGGTTTTTTTGCATATTTTTCACACTTAAAAGATTCTGATCATCAAACAAATTTTTATATTACACAAAGATAATGCAAGTAAATACAAAATGCAGTTTCTAAATGATGATTTCATAACTCTGATTTCATTTATTAAGGGAAAAAGCTGTCCAAACCTACCTGGCCCTATGTGAAAAATGTATTACCCCTCCTGTTAAATCATGAAAGAACTGTAATTAACTACATTATTTTAGAAAGTGGAGTTAAATTTCACTATCCAATTCCAGGCCTGATTACTGCCAGACCTGTTGAATCAAGAAATCACTTAAATAAGAGCCTGTCTGACAAAGTAACGCATGCTTAAAGAGCAACACATCATGCCGCGAGCTAAAGAAATTCAAGAACAGATGAGAAACAAAATAGTTGACATGTATCTGTCTGGAAAGGGTTATACAGCAATTGCTAAGGCTTTGGGACTCCATGAGCCATTATCCACAAATGGAGAAAACTTGTAACAGTGGTGAACCTTCCCAGGAGTGGCCGGCCTACCAAAATTACTCCAAGAGCACAATGAAGACTCATCCAGGAGGTCATAAAAGAACCCAGAACAACAGCTAAAGAACTGCAGGCCTCACTTGCCTCACATAAGTTCAGTGTTCATGATTCAACAATAAGAAAGAGACTGGCCAAAAACGGCATCCATGGGAGAGTTCCAAGGAAAATCCACTGCTGACCAAAAAAACCCAAAGGCTCGTCTCACATTTGCCAAAAAAATATCTTGATTGTCCCCAATAATTTTGGGCAAATATTCTGTTGACTGATTCCAAACTTTTTGGAAGGTGCGTGTCCCGTTACATCAGGCATAAAACCAACAAAGCACTTCATAAAAAGAACATAAAACTGATAGTCAATAATGGTGGTGGTAGTGTGATCTGGGGCTGCTTAGCAGCGTCAGGACCTGGACAACTTGCCATAATTGATGGAACCATGAATTCTGCACTTTATCAGAAAACCCTGAAGGAGAATGTCGGGCCATCAGTTTGTGACCTCAAGCGCACTTGGGTTATGCAGCAGGACAATGATGCAAAACACACCAGAAAGTCCACCTCTGAATGGATCAAGACAAAGAAAATGAAGGTTTTGGAGTGGCCAAGTCAAAGTCCAGACTTAAAGCCAATTGAGATGCTGTGACATGACCTTAAACAGTCCATTCATGCTCGAAAATCCTCCAATGTGGCTGAATTAAAACAATTCTGCAAAGAAGATTGGGCCAAAATTCCTCCACATTCCTCCAGTTTTCACAAACGCTTGATTGCAGTAGTTGCTGCAAAGGGTGGCACACAAACAGTTATTCGATTTAGGGTGCAATTACTTTTTCACGTAGGGCCAGGCATGTTTGGACAGCGTTTTTCCCTTAATAAATGAAATCATTAAGTAAAAACAGCATTTTGCATTTACTCTGGTTATCTTTGTGTAATATTAAAATATGTTCGATCTGAATCATTCAAGTGTGACAAATATGCAAAAATTAAACAAAAACAGGAAGGGGGCAAAAACTTTTTCTCACCACTGTAAGCACGGCCACATCACAGTTATGCTGATATTCAGACAAACAGCATGAGTGACGTATATTTTAGAACCACATAAATACAAACTATGAAGCGAAATGGTGCTCATTCAGTCACACAATACAGCCCTGCATCTTTAAAAAAAAAAATCACAAAAAGCCTAATATTACATACTTCGATGATGCTGAGTTCAAAAATATTTAAAAAAAATCCATCATATACAGATTTTTTTTTTTACAAAATAATAATGAAGATTTTTAAAAGCTTTAATGTACAGTCAAATGGCAATTATTTTGGTAATAATGGCAAATGTTTTGGTAGTAAGTATTCAGATTGTATTATTTAACTTAAAATATGTTCATATACTCCAAAATATGTTCATATACTCCCTTTAATGGCAAAGCACTTTACATAAACACAAATTTATAGTTACATTTGCTTTTTTCCATCACTGGCCATAATATTATCCTTGAAATCAGGCATAAAAGATTAGGCATAACATATTAGGCAAAAATCAGCTGAGAATTGAACAAACAGTTCAGAGGAAGACAGAAATCGTGTCTTTGTGGCAGTTCTTTTGGTGATTAAGGGATAATACAAGACTTCACCTTACAAATACACCTTAGTGCTTCTATAATGTCCTCATTTGTAAGTCGCTTTGGATAAAAGCTAATCGTCTGCTAAATGACTAAATAAATAAATGACTGTCAAAATCAAAAATGTCACAAAAAATACTTCATATTTTGTGAGAAAGCGTGATGTGCCAGAGCACTTTTCCTTGAAGCAGCATCCCCAAACTAGTAAGAGACCAGCAATGTTTTTAATTCAGCAAATATGATGCAGGGTGGTGATTCTAGAGCACCAGAGCGAACCCACTACAGAGACTTCAGGCTTATCTTAAACCAGGCCAGATCTTAAACAGAGGCCATAGGGTTGAAACAGTTTTACAGCACAATCTCAGTGACATAACCGATACCATCATCCTAACAAGATAAACTATTGTCCCATGACAACCACAAATATCCCCTAATAAAAACCCTTTTTGCTGCCATGTTGACATGCCGTACTCATTGCGCTTGTATAGTGTGAGCCAGAGATGTTTTATTGCTTTCATATGAGCAGAATGGAGATGTTTCTGAGTGCTGGGGGCTGTTTGAGAGCAACAGGAGGCAGACTGGGTCTTATGGCGTGACTGAGGTACAGACAGAACTCATTCTGTGTGACACGTTCAAAGCTTGCGGTCGAAACATAATGACCTCAGCGCAGATGAAAGTCATGACATCAACGGGGTTGTTTTGATAAAGCGTAATTGCTTCCGTGTGCAAAGCGGCTATTAGAGGCAAACTTTGGCAGCCTGTAATCAGATAAATTCAGCTCCTCAAAGTCAGCTAGCCGTATGAAATGCATTCAGATCTCTGAAACGTATTCAGACAGGAACAAGAAGGTCTTATCTACATACTATCGCCACTGTCAACCAATCCGAAAGATATTATGTCAAGAGTGCTAGATGAAAAGCCAAGCATTTTTGAATCAAAGATTACCGTCTCCAAAGATTGAAATCTAGCGTAAAGCATGCCGTATGTTTTGCAGCTTGCTGTCCGGATTCTTGTGTGGGTTATAGAACGGTTTCGTCATCAGAAACCGAAAGACTGAAATTGCGATGAAAATGTTGGTTATGCATCTTATCTCTGATGCTGAATCACAAACACACCTCCACACCTTCACCAAATGTTTTATGAGATACAAATCTTATTTGCTGAACAGCTGTTGTTGAATTTCTTTCAACACCATGTGATTTAAATGTGATGTTTTCTACTGACAAATATACTGATGCTTGAATTCTCAATCATTTCTGCTTGGTTTAAGATCGTTTCTGCTTGTTGTCTACTGGGGTCAATAAAAAACTGTATAAAAGCCATTTTTAAAGTCAACATGAAACCAGAAATAACCCAGTTTGCTTCCTTTTACAGGTTTCTGGTCTTTTTGTGCATAAGTCGTTGGTGTATGTTATTCCAAACAAATATATAATTTCTTGATAAAGGAAAACTACCTTTTGTTACTCTAAGTAAAGTGAGTAGCGGATTCCGTTTCATGTTGACATAACACTTCATATAATGTCTGTCTTGTTTTCTGTTTTCCTTTCCTCCTAGCTTTTCTTATATAAAGATTGAATTGTTTACAGATGTAATATTGAACCTTGATTTGCCAAAGCTGTTTGTTATAAAGCTCTGACAGGGGCTGTGAATTATGAAGCACTGTTTTTATGGGCCACTATAAACCTTTGCTGTATTTACTCGGCAAGTGTTAACGATAAAGCAGGCATGCGGCTCTCAGAAGGATCACAGAAGTGCAACACGCAGGGAAGCCAGATCAGCGATTTTCTCAGCCAGGCAACCTCATGTATTTGATTTAAGCTAATTATCACCACACATTCATACGACGCAGGATAAAAGCAGCTTATGCCTGCTGATCTGTGCCATGAGTGGGCCGTGGTTCAAGCACTGAGAGGCCTAAGAGTTTATCCACTTTTATAACCATCACCTGAGACACAAGACTCTGTAGAAACAACACTATATAACAGGGGCTTGTAAAGGATTTCAATGTTTGTTAAAGAAATGCCTTGAACACAGTAGCAATTACATTGTTTTAAAAGCAGCGCTGAATTTACAGTGTTTGGTTGAGTGATAAAAGATGCTGGGTTATGTTGAATGTTTCAAAATATTTAAATGTTTATGTATGTTTTTTTTAAACACTAATGAATGAATTTGTTTTATTACAGTGACTTAAAAAAATACAAAGTTGGAATGAAGATCACAGAAAATATGTTATATTCCCATCATATTTGTATGAATGAAAATGAACCATTTCAGCCATTCTCGCATCTTTGAGTCCTGACTCCGCAAATACAGAATCTCAAATCTGTAATTGTTTATCATATAATTACACTGCTAACTTCACTCTCAAATGTTCTAAATTAGAGCTTGCATTGAAAGACTTACAGTTCTGTATATTTTTCTTAACTGTAAAGGACACTGCCACATAATAACTGGCTCACGTCTGTTTAATTGGAAGTGAAAGGTGCCTTCATTTGTTTGGCGATCCGGTTTGACTCTTTTGTGAGAGTATTCCCACACTCTGTGTCTGTGAAGCCTGTGGCTGCAGTGGGTTTCTTTCATGTGACATTGAATGGCTGTTTTACTGTGTAATTGTTTTATTAAAAGGGTGTAATTTATTTGAGCTTCATCTGCTTTTTATTTGACTGTGTAAGCACGCTGCAGTAAAGCTCTCATGTTTTTGGTTACAGATGCCTTTGATTTTGTTGATATGTTTTTAATTTGCACTCTCTTTCTTTTTCTCTCCCTCTCTCTTTATAGTTCGACAAGTACGGCCCGAAGCTGGACAATCCTTTCTTGAGACATTCAAACGTAAGTGTCAACATGTTTTGACTGCATAACCTTGCTTTGACTGAAGATGAAACCGATTATGTACACTTTTTGAGACATGTTTGTGAACTTTTAGCATGTTTTTTTTAAGCATACTTGGTTTGATGTTGTTTTCAAAGCAGGATAAAAAAGTTGTTATAGCTTAAAGAGACGACAGACACCAAAGAATTTGGTGAACTTTACATTTACATCGTTTTTTTCTCTGCAGTTCTTTCCATCCTATCCACCAACAATGCCAGGCATGCCTCCATTGCTTCCACATTCAGGGCCCTTCAGTTCGCTGCAAGGAGCCTTCCAGCCAAAGGTTAGACCTCAAAACTATGCTCACATCAATGTGGGAATATAGACAGAATTGTTTTGACTTGATCAGAATGACATTTTCTCATTCTTTCTCAATGAGAAAATGTATCTTTCAAATTTCCCGCTTGCAGACTCTGATATGGTCAAGACTATTAATTCAAACATATTTGAAAAATATGCCCCATAAAGCTCCAAGCTGTGTTAACAAAAGAACATAAGAAAAAAAACACCTGGTAAAAGTGTCTACATGTTAATTGTTGACCAAATCAATCTGTTAGTTCTGCAAAACAGACTAAAAATACTGGTCTCAAGTTGGGGTGGGAGAAAAAATAGTTTCTCCGATGCATCGCGATTCTCTCTTTGACGATTCTAAACTAGTTTTTTTCCCCGCATATGGCACGCATGCACACTAGAGACGCGGCGGGCTTCATTGCACAGAATTTGTACTGTGGGACACGTGCACATTGCATGACAGTGTGTGCTTCCACCCGCCATGTTTTACTTTAGATATGCTTTAATTTACACCGTTTGGAATGCAGTACTATTAAATGCACGAAACTCGTGCACTAACAGACTTTCACGTGCGCTTTGTGTTTGTTTGTCCTGAAGCTCGATTGCGGCTGCGGGTAAATGCACTTGCATTTTCGAATACTTTTATCTGAAATTGATGTGCACACAGTCAGTTATGTTTTCAGAACAGGACAAAACATCTGATATATGGAAATAGATCTGTGCATTAGTCTGAATGCAGCCTATTAAAGCTGCCACTGTCTATGCTCTCATCAGTAATAATCAAACGGCAATAATGCTGAGAAAAAAAAGAAAACCTCATAACTATTGTCTGTAAACTTTCGGATACTTACAGACCCCTTATTTTAAATTAGTAATTATTTAAAAAAAATTGCCTGCTTATATTTAAACAAAATTATAATAAAGTAAATTTTGCACCAAATAAATGTAATTTAAAATTGATATGAAAATGTAGCCATGTGCAGAAATATTGAAAACTGAGAATGTGACGCATCATGATATTGAGTTAATAATGATAATTGTAATTGAATTGAATCCTGAAACCAAGATTCACACCCCTATTTTTAAGATGGCAGTACTGACACCGAGATTCCAACTATAAACAAAAAGCATAGAAACTCAATTTTGGTTAAGATGTAAAGATGTAAAGATGTATTTGTGCAGCAGAAGAATTATTTGGGGGAAAAATGTAGATAAAGAATCGTTTTGGAATCGGATCGTGAAGTGCCTGAAGATTCTCAGCCCTAGTCTCAAGTCTTACTCATGTATGAGAATGAAGCTAAATTCTTACAGGACTAGTTATGCACCAAAGTGTTTTTTTTAACCCAAAATAACACCAAAAATAAAGTAAATAAAATGTGAGTCATTGGGGAATTTAACGTGGTATACTGTTCAGGCTGTCGTTTTCACAAGTGATAAACCTGTTCTTTGGCAACAAGCCACATATTTGAGATGAACAATTTCTTCATATTGGGAAACCGCTATATTTCTTCCATTGTGAAAGCTCCTCCTGCTGGCAGAGAATGAATTAGCATTTTTAAAGAAGCCTGTCTGCTGTTTTTGTTCAGACTGATGTGAAAATCAACCCATGTTTTTACACGTTAAACACTAGTTGAAAATGTGAACCGGTGGATTGACAAGAAACTCATGCATTATAAAAATTAGGGCTGTCAATCGATACAAATATTTAATCGTGATTATGATGGTCATGAGGTAACTTGCAATTAATGGCACTTTTTTTTGTTCTAAATGTACCTTAAATTAATACTTTTTCAAGTTTGTAATACTCTAATCAACATGGGTATGGATAAATATGGATGCTTTATGCAAATGTATGTTTATTATTATTGAAACCATAGTTAAGATAGAGACTTAGACATGTCTAAATATAGACATAAAGACTAGACATGTTTCAAAGAACTTGTTCGTGTCTATTAGAAAAAAAATCATATGAAAAAATAAATTCTAGGTTCCCATTACTTCTCTTTCTTTGTACTGAGCAATTTACTGACACAATCCCTTTTACATTTTTGCACACAGGGCAGCTCTTCTTCTGAACATGCAGCATGTACATTTATTATTGCATTTGTTTCCCTCTCTGAGCCACATTCTGTATTTTGATGCAGCTAAAGTCTCCATAAAGCTGTTTTCATTGATATATTGTACTGTTTCTGTTGTCAGACAATGGAATGAATATGAAAAAGTGACTGAAACACGACCCATTGAGACATAAGCAGCTCTCCCTTCCAAGATGTTAATCTGCACAAAAATCCCGATAATCGAGCCGTCGTCTGATGAAATCAAATACACATAAGATAAAGACAATAGCTGTGCTGTGATTTCGGCTATACTTGCATGAAAAATTAGAGAAGCAACATAAATATCTGTGTTTAACTAAAAGCGCTGCTCCTCTCCGCCGCCTCCCTCGCGCGCTAAAGAGAGAGAGTGAGAGAGAGAGAGAGCGAGAGAGAGAGAGAGGGAGAGAGAGAGAGAGGAAGAGCGAGAGAGAGAAGAGAGAGAGGGAGAGAAGAGAGAGAGAGAGAGAGGAGAGAGAGAGAGAGGAAGCGGAGAGAGAGAGAGAGATAGAGAGGGAGGAGACTCTCCTTGGCTCATCTCTCTCTCTTGCGCTCGTCTCTCGTCTTCTCGTCTCTTTCTCTATCTCTCCTATCTCTCTCTCAGCTCTCTCTCTCTCTCTTTTTTTGCACGTTGGGACAGCCAGAGCCTCACGGTAGCCTTCCGGCGATTCTCAGAAACTAAATAAGATATTAATGTGTTAACTTTGACAGCACTAAAAATATATGTATTTGTTATTTAATCAATATAATGATTGATAATAATTGTTTAAATTAATATAATAATTGGTACTTTTGACTCATCTATTTTTTCACAAAAGTTTTAGAGCAGGGGTGTCAAACTGTGAGGTGCAGAGTTTTCTTCCAACCCTTCTCCAACACACATACTATCTAGTTTTCAATTAAGCCAGAAGGATTTGATTAGTTAGATAAGGTGTTTTTAATTAGGGTTGCATCTAAACTCTGCAGGGCTCTGGCCCTCGGGGAATTGAGTTTGACATCCCTGGGTTAGAGGCTGAAATATGAAGTTTATCATTTAATAAAACTTTTTTTGTGAAAAACTGAACTGTAAATCATGCATTTTAAGGTAATTTTACATTTAACAGATTGATCTGGCCAAATCTGGGATGGGCAAGAAAGTCCAAAAACAAATAAGAATGGGGTCAAATCCTTCTCCATGTCCAGTATACTGCAGTGAGAGCCCAGCATCACTTCACCATTAGTATTCAGGGTGCTCTCAAATCCCACACAGCTGCATTTATACTGCAGACAGAGTCTAAATCTACCACTGCCACATTCTCCACTAATGGATTATGCAAAGAGGCTCCGGCTCAAGAGGCTTTTGTGTTAACTTTAGTCTGTGGTCTTGAGCAGCGCAGTTAGTGTGTCTTTGCAGTGTGTGTGTTATATGGCTTTCACTCACTTGGTGTGTAATGGTTTTTACCTGGCACTTCTCAAATAACTCTCACTGTTGTGTTAGCTACGAGTCAAAGGTAGAGCCAGTCTGAAGTTTCCAACAAGTGTGAAGTTTATGAGTATAAATGACTATGGCGTCCATGAAACTTGGGACTGAAGTTTTAAGCTTTAGGCTACACCCATGATGAATCACATGATGTCCTTCCAGACCTGATATGTTTCCTTTTGTTGAGCATATCAATGGGCTTTTTATGTTCTAGTTAAATAATGAATAAGCTTTAGTTATGTCACATTAATAAACCCTGAATTGCTAATTGCTAGTCGGTTTTATAAATACATTCTTCTGCCAAATGTTTAATGCTAGCATATACTGCAGACATCAGCAAAGTTAACAAATACAAGCTACACAATTTCCATTTTATTTTCATAGGATCTTCAGTTAAAAATGCAGGACTTCAGTCATCACACCACGGAGCCAAAAATGCAGTGCAATATCTCTGATGGTTAAACAGTAAATAAACAGACTGCAGTGTTGTGCTGTGCTCCATTAGCTTTCTCTAAAATGGTCTTAATTTTCTCTCCAGGCCTCAAACCCTATTGATGTCGCAGCACGACCAGGAACGGTCCCGCACACCCTCCTTCAGAAGGACCCAAGGGTAAGCCGCCCAGTCTGGAGATCTTCTTAAGAGATTGGCCATTAAAATCATATCAGGATTGTGATGTTTTGAACATGTCATGTACCTGGACTTTGTTACGAAACATATCTGTCTGTTTCCTTCCTCGGCTCCTTACAGATAACAGATCCTTTTAGGACCTCAGTAAGAGTAAGCATCATATTTTCATTCTCTTTCAAATCCCTACATTTTCCTCCTTAAATACCACCGCCTTTGTGCTAATGCTTTGAAATGTCCTCTGTGCTCGTGTCAGAAGCCAGGCAAATGGTGTGCAGTGCATGTTCAAATCGCCTGGCAGATCTACCATCATCAGCAGAAGATGAAAGTAAGTTCTCAGAAACCATGAAATAGTGCATAAAAACTTGCTTGTCTCTTTTCTTTTGTACGTAGCCTTTAGTGTGAGGGAAGTACAAAAATACACAAGTATGCTTTGTAATGATTCATACATTAATGACCATATCAGTAATTTGGACTGTTTACGCAAATAAATAGTACTTTTTAAAATGTATACACACACTCCAGTCATGATATTATTCTTAAAATGACTTTATCTCACTAAAGCAGATGCACTTGGACCCACATAAACTGGATATGAATGGAAAACTTGATCTGTTCAGCCGTCCTCCAGCTCCAGGTGTGTTCCCTGGGTTCCCCTACCCTCATGATCTGGCCAGACCTCTCTTTTCATCAACAGGTATGTGAAGAAAACTCAAAGTAAACATGAAATCAAACTTGACCCTCTTTAATAATAACTCCCATTCCTGGTTATAGTGTGCACGGTTCAGTTATTCCAAAGGAAATACAATCAAATCCTGCCCTACATGGTCTTTTCTCATTGAATGTCCTGTAAAATTGATAACAATCTGCATGTTATATTGCTTTAAAATTCTTAAGATGAAAAGATAACTGTTGTAGATGAGAAGTTGCACAACCATTCCTGGAAATAATTCCCTTTCCTGCTGTTGTGAAAGCCTGATGCTAGCCCTGACCGCCTTAGGAAATTATACTAAAATATAATAGATTTTCTTTTCACTTATAAACTGTATTTATAATCCAATCAAGATACTGCTCTCACAGATTATTTATGTTTTATCTTGTAAATTATACTGCAATCTCTATTGGCATGGCTTCGGTATAATAAAATGGATTTGTGTGTCTTTCTCTCTCATGCTCCGTGCGCACTAATTTGCATGTTATTTTGAATGTTGTCTTGGCTCAACGCTGGGGCCACAGGCATGAATATAAATGCTTTTACCTGATATAATTGACTGGTAGCTCTTTGTTGAAGGGCAACATGAGCGTGTCTGCCCTTTAGATTGTAATTATGCAGTGTGGTGTCATGAAGGAGCTTGTAATTGGTTTCTTCATTAATGATACACTGTTACAAATGACACATAGTTCAGCCTGAACAGACAGTTGACCCTTTCAAATGCAGCCTGAACACTCAATCTAAGACATCACTGTCCTTTTTATTGTCCGGGCAAACTACTCTAACAGCTTATTACTGATAGTCCCGCCCAAACGCACGCCATTGGTTGAGCCAGGCTGACTTGTCTCTTCACATTAAACTGGAATAAGATAAATTATTTAATCTAACAAGTCTGGTCATTACCAAAGACATCTCTTGTCTCTGTGTATATCTTGTGCTGTTTTGATGAATATTTGAATGGTTTGGCTAACTCTGTCTGCAATCAGTTTGACTGATGATTTTTCTCGTTGTATTCGATAGGATCGGGACATCCAGCTGCTTCACCTTATGGACCGTCTCCTCACCACCCTGGCTTCCTTCCTCCTAGCCATTTGGCAGGTAAGTGTAAGTAAACCACCATTTTAAATAGTTCTTCTCTTTCCTTTTTTTCTTCAAATTATTGTTTTACTCTTTTATTTGATGCGAACATAAACAAGGCAAATACAATCTATTCTATGTTTTAGTCACTGTTCCTTGGTGATAATCTTTCAGCGATAAAAGCATGTCTTTCAACAAATTTCCCAAAACAAACTCCAAAAAAATCAAAGATAATGATGCATTTAAAAAGAATACTGTACTTCTATCCCTCATAGCCTTGTTTTTGTTTGTAAAGTAATGTTATAATGTTTACACAACACCGTTTTCAACTAAAAAGCAAAAACTTTTGATACAATCCGCCCTTTTATTTACACAGCAACAGTGCGCCTGAAAACAAACTGTTTAAAGCAGCTTTCAAAGTGCATGTTTTTGAAAACGATACCATTACCGTCTCCTTGTAAACTACAAAAATGCACATTTGTGAAAAGGTGACTTCATGCCTTTTCTACTTTTCAAAAATTCTAACTTTTCAGTTTTTAGTACATTGCTGTTGTGTAAACACACCATAAGGCCCCCATTGGAGAGACACTTCTAAGTCTATTGTTATCAGATTATTCAATCGGCTCAGAAATGTCTAACCAAAAGGGTCAGGCATTATAAATGGAACCTCAGCTCAACTTAATGATTAAATTTAAATGTATGTATTTAGCAGACGCTTTTATCCAAAGCGACTTACTAAATGTATTCAACAAAAAAACTGTTACATTAAATATCAAGCCTTATTATCTGAAGTAATTTTACTACAAGCAAGTTTATCTTTTTTATGGACCTTTTTTACACATGGACCTTTTTTACACAGGCTATACATGTTTTGTCAGTATGTATGTTCCCTTGGAATTGAACCCACAACCTTTTGCGCTGCTAACGCAATGCTCTACCACTAAGCCACAGGATCACTTATTAATACTGATTAACACTGATTAATAAATGATTTGGAAACAAATAGTCTTACATATTATAATGGCAAGTTATTCTAAAGTAGTCATATTTTCATGTTGTAATGTGTAAAAAAGGTCCATAAAAAAAGATAAACTTGCTTGTAGTAAAATTACTTCAGATAATAAGGCTTGATATTTAATGTAACAGTTTTTTTGTTGAACTGGCAGGTGTATAACAATTTGTAAACAGTGAACACTTATGTTCAAGACGTGCTATTGTTTTGATGAATACATTGGAAAACAAGGCAAAGTTAAGAATATGCTTTGCAGTGTAAAGTGACCATGGTGTTTTAGTTTTGTACAAAATAATCCTAGGATGGCTTTTAGAGAACTACAATGCACAACAAAACATTGTAAAAGTTATATTTTACTATGTATCCTTTTTACTGGCTTTAGATAGTGTTCCCCCACAGTTTCTATCAGATATGTTATTTGAGTTGGGAGAAGAATGCTGATTTCACACAGTGAGCTTTTAAGTCAGTCCGATTTGTGTTCATAAACAGCTGGGGCCCAAAGGAAATGGAGAGAAAATGGGTCAAATGCAGAATTGGGTGCAGTGTTGCCTAGTGGTGAAAGCTCAGGACTGGTAATCAAAAGGTTTCTCAGTCAAGAACTTAGCATTGTTGTGCCCTTGAGCAAAGCACTTAACTCAAGGTTGCTCCAGGGGGATTGTCCATTTAAATTAGTATATTGTAAGTTGCTTTGGATAAAATCATGTGCTAAATGACTGCTTGCTTAGTGTGGATTAGTCATAAATCCATTCCTGGTTTCATGAGTTTAAATTCATGTTTCACATAGAAATAACTGAATTGTTTTTTTTACTTATGTGGGCTGGAGGTTGTCGGTTTATGTTTAATTTAATTATAAACTAACTGTATGGGGCTCCTTCATCGATTGCAAGGTACGTATGAACAAATAGCTTAATGTTTTCAGGGGTAAGTAGATGGAATAATCACAGAAACCTCTAGAGGAGATGGGAGACACATGAGCTGTTTTGCTTGCTGTCATTTAATATTTTTTGCATCGGACATTTGAAAATGTTCCTGGCTAATCGCACCCCAATCAGGTATTGCTCTTCAGGCCAGCACATCTTGCTGCCTAATCCGCAGTCAGGGAACACCCTCCAACAGTCTTACTGGGAGAAATAAACAACCCTGAGTTAGAATAGCAGCAGTAACAGTGACGCAAAAAACAAAGCTTGCTTGTAAGAGAAAAGCCGGTTGGAATGGTCGGGTTCCTCTGGCCCCGCGTCGCTAATCCCTGTTTGGCATTTTGCAGATCCATTCAGTCGCTCCAGTACCTTTGGCGGCCTCAGCAACCTTTCAAGCAGTGCCTTCGGTGGATTAGGCAACCCAGCCCTCGGTAAGCCCTGGCCCCCGGCCTCTAGCTCGACTCAGTGCAGCACAGCTTAGCTCTAGACCACAGAGAGTGCAGAGGGAATAAAAAGAGGTGGGAATGAAAGAAAGGCACTTAGCTTTGCAGCAAATGCCAAATGAGAGTTTAGGGAAGCGGGGGAGGCAGGCATTACCGCAGACAGTCTTTTGCCAAATTCACACCCCAACTCAAACTCGCAACCCAACTGGTTTAGCATTGCTCTTGCATTCATTAGTTGCTTGCAAAGTAGTGTGGAAGGTTTGCCATATCTCATTTCCTCTCCCTTCTTCCTTAATTGGCTGAACGGGACTTCTTTTAGTGAAATTGATTGTATTGAAATAGAATCTCTTTTGGAACATTTTGCTTTTCATAGCTCTTGGCCCTGCCGGGTCATTCATTTGTTCTCTGCCCTCAAAAGCAGGCCTTGTTACCCCATTTGTAAAAGAAACTACTATACACCTTTAACCTTTCAGTTTGTGTATGGAGAACCTCGACAGAACTGGACAGCGGTCTGTTCAACTGATGATCCTTTCTTTTTATTTCAGGGGCCAACAGTTTATTTGGACCCAAAGAGGGTCCAGGTCTGCCTGGTCTCAGTAGTCCTCATCATGATACCTGGAACCGGCTGCACCGAACACCACCCTCCTTCCCGACCCCTCCACAGTGGCCCAAATCCGCAGATGCAGAAAGAAGCAGCTCTGCAAGCAGCCATGACAGAGAGAGAGAGCGGGAGCGTGAAAAAGAAAAAGAACGGGAAAGAGAAAAAAGGGACTCTTCTGTTGGGAAGGAAGAGAAGGATAAAGACAGGTTGGTGATGCTGATTTCATGGACCAAGGCATCTTATTTTGCCTAATTTGTGTCTCTTAATTCAACTAATGATGGGTTCTTTCTTTTTACAGAGAATCTTTAGATCGTAATCGCCATTCTAACCGCTCCTCTCCAGCTTCCGCTCCCGTTAGCTACCAGATCAGCAGCCTGATCCGCTCCAACAGTCAGAATTCGACCGACTCCGGCAAACACCGCAGCGGTAGTGCCGACCGCAACCGTGAGCCTGAGAAAGAGTTGCTGGACCGCCAGCGAGAGGCAGGCATTTTGGGAGACATAAAGGTGAAGGAAAGCCGTTCTCCAGGGAAGGAAATAACAGACAGACGTTCCTCGGATGACTCTCTTAAATCCGTTCACCGATCGCCCTCTCCATACGCAAAAAATGTCCTTAATGATGGAGGAATCAAGATGGGTATCCCACAACCTCTACCAATGAAAGAAAGTGAGAGGGATAGGAAGGAGACCAGCTCAGGGGATCTGCTACAGAAGGTGAAGAACGACATGAAAATCAAGGAGGAACGCAAGGAAGACCAGGACGTGATGGTGATTGGATCCGAAGCTGCCACTAAACCTCAAGTCCCTCCTCCGCCTCACCAAACCATACCAATTGCTCACCACCATGCGCTATCCCATCAGCCTCCTCTGCCGTCTCCTCGCTGTAGTGACCCTCCAACACCGTCCTCACTTCATGGCGTCCACATGCCACACTCGTTGCCGCTCACTCTGAGTGCCATGCATCAAATGGGAAGTCTGAATGCACTTGAACGCACCCGCATGGCACCTTTTATGGGAGTCAGCCCTTTCGCAGCAGGTCGAGACCGCCTTCCTCATCCGGCATTTTCCTGGGATCCCCTACGAGAAGCTTACCGAAACTTTGACCTTCAACGGCGCATGGACTTCCAGCTGCGTTCTGAGTCCGGACACCGCTTCCCTGGTCTCTACGATCCAGAACGACCCTATCGGGATCGAGAGCCACATGAATACTCCCACCATGAACACCTCTTGGAAGTTCGGCGAGAACAGGAGAGACTAAGACATCAGGCGGAGGAAAGGGAACGGTTGCATTTACGGGAGGAACTGGATCGAGCAAGGCTCCACCAGCTTCACCAATCGCCCATCGAAGGACACTTACCCCATATGCCACCATTTATGTCTCACCTTGGTGGGATGCCATACCCAAGACTTAGCCCTTCAACAGGACATAACGGACTTCTTAACCGGACACCCCCAACTGCAGCACTAAGTGCCCCTCCTCCTCTGGTACCCTCTGGTGCTGCCAGATCAGCGTCGCCAAGACGGACTACTCCAATCACCACCCAGGACCCTCGGGAGTACTCACCGTCACGCAACCCCAAAGAAGTGGAGGCACGGTAACATACAGAAAGGAGAATGCCTCATTTGAGTTGGACACTGCCAACATGCACTTATTTTCACACAAAATGGAGTAAATGATAAATAGATGTGTGATTTGTACAAATGTTTGTACCTTGGAACAAGCACATCAACCGGCTTTTTTAAATGATTCAAGTTGGGGAAAAGAGTCGATAGCTCCAACTCTTGGTAGCATAAGACATAAACGTGAACTACCAACCAGAAATTTGATATTAATATATTAATCCGATGCCTTTTCAGTTTTTCACGTGAAAAGACATTCTGAAATGTGTTTGTACATTTCCTATCCCTCATGTACAGACATTTTTTTTTTATGTATTTGCATTGTTTCATTCGTTCCCTGCCCTGTATTTATCCAAGTGAGCTGCTGGATATGGATGTCTACATATCTGAATTGGTATGATCTCAGCTGATTTGCTCTATGGTACCTGGAAATATTCAGCGTTGGCCGTGTACAAAGTTACATTTTGGAGGGGTTTTGTTTGTTTGCTTGATTTTCTTTTTGAGATATGCAGATAAATGTGTATTACGATATTCTTGTTTGGTTTATGTAAAGTTTAAAGATATTGTAAATATCTTGTTGATATTACTTGGAACGAAATGGCATTGTACATTTGTTAGGCTTTTTAAATGTTTCTAAAAACAATTAAATTAAACAGAACCACTTCCAGGTTGAAAACCGTGGTGACGGAGATTTCCAATCAGAGGGGAGGACTCAAATGGGGGTGCTGTCATGGCGGTGCAATCTATGCAAAGAGGATTAAGAGTGTTCTGATTGGACGTTGATCAAATGGAGTTCTAAAGTGGGAGCCTGGATAACTGTTATTAATTTGTCTAATGAAGAGCAAATGAAACAAACAGCTATTAACTTCCGGGTCATAAAGGAACTGCTTTAGCAGTGAATACTTCTCCAGCCACAAACCCTGGACTTCTGAGAAACACATTGGAATGGTTGGGGTGGCAATAGACTCTTTCTGTCGACCTTGTGGTGTTGTGCAGTTGTTTTTCTTAGACTCTTGTATACAAAAGAAGTAGAGCTTTAGGCGTGAAAAAATGAAAATGAACATTCATGGTTTAAAAATGTATGGAATAAAGGTTGGACCTTATATCTGCATACCTGTCTGCTATTTCTTATAGACATCGAGACTGACTCGCTGAATGTTGACGTATTGATGAAGTGTACACCGTGTCTGGGTTGTAAGAACTGAAGCCTATTATAGCCATTAATATTTTTTGCCATCTATTTTCATGATTAAGAAGCACATTTTACCCTCTACTTAGAAATAAATTATCATTTTTTTTACTGTAATACAATAATCCTGTCTTAAATTAACACAATGATTTTTAATATTATTGATTAAAGATGATATATTTTTTATTCAATTGCAATAATAATAAATTGATTTTTTTTATAATTATTTTATTATAAATTTGTTTAATTTTATTTCTGTAATTATATGTATATTTTTTTACATACAGCAAATATTCCCATGTTTTATACTTAACATTGCACTCTGCAATTGTACTTTACAATTTAAGTATTTGCCACAAAAATTATTTGAAAATAGGGTTTGAAAAAAAAGAGATGAGATTTAACCAGATTGCTTTTAAGATAAGATTCTTTGCAAAATATTTTACAAACAAAAAACTAGAACTGTCCAGATCATATAACTATTTGAACTGAATTTTAAACTGCATAAACCGACTGAGCGTTCTCCACAGTTGCTATTTACTATATTTTTACAGGCGCGAGCGTTTATGTCAGCTGTGCTGTAGAGAGTAGGATGAGAGTGGTGATGGGACAGGCCTGCAACACGATATTGATTTTCTGCAAGTGCAGCTTTTGAGTGTTTGTGTTGCAGGTAACTGGTATTGACTCTGAGGCTAGTGCCGTATTGACCCGCGGTCGGGACTCATTAATGGGAGTGACGCCTGCTAATGAGTGATAGATCAAGAAGGCGTGAAAGAAGTGAAAGAAACCAAAGGTTGTCTGTCCTGCAAATAAGACGACCAGAGGTTACTGTCCTTCCAGTATTGACCGTCTGTGCCCATCTTTCTGACTTGCCATTTCTTTCTCCCGCTATCTTCATCTTTCTTCTCCCCAACTGACAAACAATTCATCCTCATAACCATCCCTAACTGGCTCCATCTGGTGTGCCACGCTCAGCCCTGCCCTCGGTCCCGGCCCTCACCTCGAGTAATGGCAGCATGCGTCAGACAGTGTGCAGTCATTAGTGATGTTATTGAGAATCGATGGTCTCCCCGCTGCGTCTGGCAACCTATCTGGACGTGCTGCTTCAGAGAGGTCCATCGCCAGAGAGATAGACGGACTGGGAAAGCTGCCGTGAGGTGTATTGGAAAGAGAGTTAAATCGGGATTCGTTTCAATTTGGCCATGCTGTAATTGAGAGGGTTATTCCATAGACACCGAGCATCTGTGCCTCCCTGGCCCTCTGTCTCCCTCTAATCAGCTTGTTAGCACTTTCCAGACCTGGACCGGATAGAGAAACCAGAGAGAAAGCGTTCACATTTAGATTTTCTTTTCAAGGCCCCTGCAAAGATGTTTAATAGATGTGTTTGGGTGATCAGCCAATATACTATCTGTCTGCAAAGAGCATTATTGAAAAAAGCCAGTCGACATTTTTTTGCAAGCAACATTTAAAACCTGTTAAGCTGCACGAGGACGCCATCGCTCTGAACGCTCTCTGTTTGCACATTTACATTTATGCATTTAGCAGACGCTTTTATCCAAAGCGACTTACAATTGCATTCCGGTTATACATTTTCATTAGTATGTGTGTTCCCTGGGAATTGAACCCACAACCTTTTTGCGCTGCTGACGCAATGCTCAACCACTGAGCCACACAGGAACACATGTCATTGTTTACAAATAGATTAAATAAAACGCGACAAAATTCATCTTGACAAACTATATATCATTCTGAAGGTCTAAGCCTCAAGCATCGACGATAGATCGCTGTTTCTCGATGGAAAGCTTATAAGGCTAAATTTATGTAAGCTATAACATCAAAACATTCATAATACAAAAGCAGTACATACCAGCTTCGTGTAATATTGAGTCACAAACGCATCCACTGCTGAGGTAAGGATCCATTGAAAAACATCAGATCGAGCACTTTAGTCCAGCAATAACGTTGTTATATGAATGCATTTGCCTTTGTTTACGTCTCCTTTCGTGAATTGATCATTCATACAAAGCTATTTTCTTTCTTTTTATTACTCAAATTCTTATTGTATTTTTTAGTGGTCAAATAAATCACTTGTATAATGTCTAAGATTCTGTCTATAATAATTGTATAATTGAAAAACATGCAGTGGTATGTATAATGACTAAAATAATTTAATAGTTTGTAGAACTCTTCAATACATTTGGTAAATAAATATTTCTCCTCAATTCCTATTCACTGCCTGACTCCTCACACAGGCATCATTGTGTATACAAGCCGTAAAAGCCAATGAGAACTGATGCAGCTGGGTTCATCTGGCAGAGATGGAGGTTATGGTGGAGAGAAGCTGGCGTGATGTTCAGACGACCTGCAATCTGTGCCGCCAGTACAGGGTGGAGGCAAACACTAGACCGATGCTATGCTCAGTACAGAAGGAGAGTAGAAGAAAAGATTTCTCTTTATCATTTCAAATATAATGTCAGGGTTTTCTAAATGTGTCTGCACCGAGGGTTTAAGGTTCGACTGTTTAGTACGGCTCTGATGGTAGATGCTGTAACGCTCACAGGCTAAAAGCATCTTGCTCCATTTACTGCCTGAAAAATAGCTGTGTATTCTGACTATACAACATCTGTGCAAGCAATATATATTACATTATAGTAGATGCTCGATGCATGAATAACTCATACTAATGGATCGCTTTCGTCAGGTGATATAAGCCTCCCTGATCTGCACTGAAGATCGTTTGGGCTCTCAAACCAGTGAAAGTTCAATCTATTCTTCAAGCGATGTGTGAAAGCTATAAACACTGATTCTGATTCTCACAGATACATGGATGCCTGCTCGGACAGTCTTCACATCAAGAGGTTGTTTAAGATCACATTCAATATCATCCAACTACTTTATAGTTATTTAATCAAAAGTTAATGTCGTTTGTGCGCATCAATCTTATGTTTTTTGTATTACTTTTTCTGTTTATCTTCCATATCCATGCCAATTCGTATCCAAGCAACACAAAACCTGTTTTTCAGATTAAAAATGTGCTGGAGATGCTTTTTTCTTAACGAGGAGAACGTTTGTTGTTTTAGTTGAACAAAATACAATGTAGAAGAAAGTTTAACTTTCAATTATTCGTCCAAACCTAAGAAATGTGCTCTCAAACGTCTGTTCAAAACATAATCATTCACAAGTCTGGAGTCGATTATGATTTGAATGTCTCTTCTGCTCACCAAGGCTGCATATTATCAGTCAAATGTTATCGTAATTCTCCATTTCATTTCTGATTTTAAAATGTCATTTATTCCTGTGATGCCAATGCTTCAAACAT
This sequence comes from Oxygymnocypris stewartii, assembly GCA_003573665.1. NCBI lineage: Eukaryota > Metazoa > Chordata > Actinopteri > Cypriniformes > Cyprinidae > Oxygymnocypris > Oxygymnocypris stewartii. The sequence goes on from QVTF01022311.1 coordinate 50,837, forward strand.
GTGAAATCCATGATACATTTTTATTCATTATTATTTGATGAACAACGAAATAATGAATTTAATGAATAACAAAGACTGCCACTTTTGATCAATTTAATGCAGCCGTACTAAAAGAAAAATACAGTTTTTTTTTCATTTATAATTTTGTAATGACCCCAATCTTTTGAAAGGTAGTGTATATTGTAAGTATTCAATTTATAATGTAAGTTGTTCAGATTTTCAGTAATAAAAGAGGCAAAAGATTGATTTACACTTGGGCCAGATTTAGCACCGTGGTATTGCAGGTTCTCCACATTATTTGACCACACTTCTGATACTTGTGCGGTTCTACGGAGGAGCATATGGCCTTGTCCTGTGATGCAAACGTGTGCTTTTAGTAGTCCGGGGAAAAAAGCGAAATCTCTTAATCTGTGTGCTTTCACGTCTGACATATGACTAACAACAAACAGCTGACAACTGCCCTGCACTTGCCCCTGTGTTTGTACAGTATTCAGAGCTGTATGAGTGCTGGGGCACTGCATGCACACCCTCGGCTAAATGATTGCAGATGCCTGGCTTGAGCTCAAAAGCTCTGCATTCCTCCTCTGTCGAAAAGCTCTGCTCTCTCTACTATACTGTTCACTCATCTGCTATCAGCACATGAACACATAACAATCCCCATATCTTATCTCTCCCTGTTCACTAATGTCATATAGCTTAAGGGCAGGTTCTGTGGTGATTGCAGGGCTTACGACTAACAGAAGCCTTTGCACAGCACAAATGCCTGGCCAGTCAGCAAAGCGTGTTTGTCATTTCAAATATTAGAATTTCCATAGAACTGCATTTCACAAGAAGACACTACATATCGCTCCCTGCCTCTAGACCATCAAAGGTCCTTCTCATAGTGTGCACATGCATGTAAAACCAGCCCATAACAGCCGCGTTTAGATAGTCAGATGTCTACAGCCAGTGTATCAGCCTAAACCCACCATTACACAGTGGCTCAACCATCAGCTTTGGCTTCTGTTGACAGCTGGCTATTTAACACATCAAATCCACAAGAGCTGCCATCGAGCCCAGCCTCTCCAGGACGGGTTACTGTGTCGCCCAGGAATGCTTCTTATCTTTTGCTTCGGGCTGGCTGGTTTTAGTCACACGGTGTGTGTGCGGAGACTCTCTTTCTTCTTCTGAAGGCTCAGTGGAGCTATTGTGGAGAGGTCAAAGGAGACGCTGGCCAGTTTATAAGCAAATGCTGATGGGTTTATGCAAAAACGAGGTTTCCATAGAAGCGATTTTATGGAAATGTGTACCTATGGAAATATCCACTTCAAACAATGCAAAAAAATATTTTTCTTAATCTGTGTTTTTGGTTTGTTTGCCTATGATAACATCCAAACGTCCTTAAAAAAGATTGCATATTTGTAATAATGAACATTCATATTGATGGTATGTGTAATATATTATGATGTTATAATTAATGTATTTGAATTAAGTTTATTTTTCTTATCCGATTGGCACATGTTTTTGTTTCTTGTAATAAGCATAAATCAAACAAAATAGTTTATGCTAGAAATAAAAAATATTTTCCAGTGGGATAATAAAAATAGATGTATTTCAAGATTCTTTGAAAACGAGTCACATTATGTAATGCAATGTAGATGATTCTCATAAGAATCATTGATCTTGTTTAATAATGCTGAGAGGTTTCTACCTTTATTTCTACTGTGGTTGCTGCATATGCAATATTTTGTCCAATTTTATATTATTTATATATTCTATATTTTACATCTCACAATCCTGACTGTTATATTCTGAGTTTGTATTCAATTCATTTTTTTCCCCATAAAACAAATTATTTTAGTTTTATGTATACAAAATACATAAAAACGGTAATTGTGACTATTTTCCTCACAATTGCCAATTTAAAGTACTTTCTATCTCGCAGTTACCAACATCTCACAACTTTGAGTTTACATCTTACAATTTGCAACAAAAATAAATTATCAGAAAAAAGTCCCAATTGTGAGAAAAAAAGTAGCAATTACCTTTTTATTTTAGTTTATTTATCCTGTGCATGAAAACTATTTTCCATTCCCCTCCCCCCCCCCCCATACCAACACTGATGAGCTTTACACACCACATACATAAATACAAATCACGCCTCCATTATCTTCTGCATCCAGAATCTCTGAATCTTTTATATGGAATGTCTATAATAATCAAACATGGATTGCGTTGTGACACACGCAGGCATAGCTCTGTTCACGCGAGGCTGTTTGCGAGAGATAAAATGTCCATCATGCATGAAAATGGCAGGCGCTCCGTGCCCTGTTCCTGTTGTGTTCTTCTGCATGTGCACTGAATCTCACATTAATTAACGCTGCTCTTTCACCTGCTATCAGTTTCTCGTCCTTCTGTGCTTTATTTGGGTTGCTCATTATTTTCTTTCCCAGAGAAATATGTCTAATACCTACAAGCTGTGCACCATCACAAATGGAGCACGCTCCGGCATAATGTCCTTTGTTCTGGCCAAATGGGTTTTTAATGAAAAGTTTAAGAGGGGCATAATTACATATCTGAGGCTATTATGAAATCCAATATTACAATTAAATTAATTTTATTTGCTTGCAATCTCCCTTCACCAAGTCTAATACGGGTTCTGAAAGAAGGGCAAGCAGGCTTTGAATGGAGACTCTTTGGTAGATGAAGCTCTGTGTCGTGGTGAGACTTGTTAGTCTGTGATCATGTAGACTCACTGAAATCAGTGCTGCCACTGCTGCAAGATAAGCATGGTTAGTTATGGGAAGAGAAAAGCTCACTTACTGATTTTAGCTGGTTTAAGTTGGCCTGACCAGCTAAAAGTGAGCAAAACCTCATCCAAACGAGCTGAATACAGAGACTAGGCAGTGTTCCTATGAAATAACCAGCTAAATCCACACCAGACCAGCGCTAACAAGCATGAAGCATGCTGGGAACTCATTCTGGTGCTTTCAGCGGGGCCCTTCATCATTCAGGGAGATCTGCTGAGAGTGAAGATGAACTGAACGAGAGGAGGGCATGAGGACGACCCCTCTGCGCATGCACGAAGCCGCTCCAGCGCGCCAATTTACAAACAACTGCCAATGAGATTCTGCAAAAACTGTTTTTCCATAGAAAATGGAAAATCTGCCGTAATATAAGAAAAGTGCTTCTGCGAAATAGCCATGTATAACAAACATGAGAAAATATCATTTTGACCTGACATTTGTGGCTCCTGGCCGCATCCTTCGCACCTACTATCAGTGAATAGAAATCATGTTTAATAGCGTGAACGCATGGGTTTATGTGCTAATCAGTTTCTTGACAATAGCATTGAATGTTAAGAATTACCGAAGAAATATTGTAAATATGCATAAATGTATAGAAAATATTCAGGATCTGTACCCTGAAGCAACTGTCAATGAAATTCTGCCGTAGATCAACAGCTACCCCTGCTGGAGGACTTCTAGAACTACAGCTGCATCCAAATGTTAATGCATGCTTTATATAGTATATAGTAAAAACAACATTATTATTATTTCATTTAGTCCTGGAGGCCCGGTGTCCTGCAGAGTTTACAGATGAGTTCTTATGACCTCATAAAACTTTCATTCATGCATGAATATAAGTTTATATAATAGTTTATAAAATGGTGTCACTGTATTAAATACAAATGATATTAGCTGTCCACCAAATCATAGCAATTATAATGAATGTGTATATAAATACCTGAGAGAAATAGAAAGAAGAAAGCAAGCAAAAGTATGATCGGTCAGTTTATTAACAGTTCATCTTTTCATAAATGATTAATCTGTTTAAATAAGTACAGCTGTGGTCTGCTTGAGTGAATCTGTCAGGTTAAACTTCCCCATCCGACAGTGTAATACACCGCAGGGCTCCATTGGCACGGACTGAAAGTGAACAGACAGGTTCGGACGTAAAACTGCCTGACTGCTTATCAGAGCCAGACGGCACAGACACCTTTAGAGCCCTCTGAGACTCTATTCAATCTACGAGAGGCTGTGAAAAGCTAAGTGAAAGCTGGCCAAAGAACTGCTGCCAAAGCAAATGACCAGAGTCTTGCACCTTGCACACACTGGGACCGTTTCTGACAGTCACAGAGCGTGTTATCAGCAATCGCTCTCTTTCTCTCTCTCTCTTCTGCTCTTCAAAGACCCCAGCTCCCCACTATTCAAACCTTTCTTGTGACCCTGTCTGTGAGGAGATGGGAACACACACTTCACTCATCTAGTAGAATACATGACTGCACATAACTCATCTCGTTATATACATACATTGAGGTCATCTAAACTGCAGTAGATTCATTTGTAGCCATTATTTATCATCTCTACAGATGAGCAAGTGTTTTCTAATCAAGTCAAGTAAACGTTGTAGATCAGTGTTTACATGCATCGTGTTTGTTGTAGCAGTGCGAAAATGTCTGTTGTTTCCTATCATTCTAGAATCAACCGCTTTCACAGAGGTGTAAAAACCCATCTATACTATATTGATAGTATTTGTGATGTTTCACAAACAAAACGACACAACACTTATGTGTGAGACAATATACGTGTGATATTATAAAGGTTATTTGCTAAATTAATTAATTATATTGCTTGTTCTACATACTTATAATAACTACATTGTCCACCAAATAAAAAATGCTGGGTTAAATACATCTCAGCGCTGGGTAAAATATGGACCAACTCAGTGATTGGGTTGTTTTCAATCAGCAATAGGGTTAAATGTGTACCTCAACCTTCGGGACAGTAACCCAACCGCTGGGTTGTATTTAACACAGCACTTTTAGAATGTAGAGATATATAACTGAAGAGAAAACGTTTCAATTAAACTGAAATATTCTATTATAAAATAATGATATATATATTACCACAATCCGTGTAGTGAGCAGGGTTAGTGGTGTAGTCTAGTTTTTTTGTCCCAAAGCGACACCCCATAAGCACCACTCACTCATGTGTACAGTATTCATCTACATGCAACAGCATTCCCTCTGTTTATGTGATATCAACATGTCAATGTATTATAAGACAGCCAATGACATGTGAACTGGACTGATTTTCGACTGTGTTTATCACATAACTCTGCAAGTTAAGAGCTATTTTTCCTGGTTCAAACTGGAGCACAGGTTTTATCAGCTGGCAGTTCTCAATGCACATTTAAGAGTGCCTGTTTTTAAATTCCCTGACCTGAGCTTCAGTCCACAAGGAGTTCTCATCTCTCTCATCATCTGAAACTAGGAGATATAAACAGTGTATTCAGTTTAACAGCTGTACACAGACACACACATATCTGTGTCATCTCTCCCGTTCTCCTGCATTCATTGATCCGCACACTAATGTTACTGACGTTATATAGTTATGTCGGTACCGATGACCGTGTGAAAGATGCTTGGGACAGTTGTCTGATCTGTCACTGCTCCCCGGGCCGTAGCTGGGGTTTGGGGGGGGGGGGGGGGTGGATCCTGTTTGAAATAGTTTAATCGTTGTTCTATATATTTATTTGTGATATTTACACAATGTTTACGTTTTTCAAGTTTGTACGTGTCCAGGTACAGAAACCGAATGATGAAATATAATAGCGTGCAAATGATAAGCTCTCGTGGCGACGCACAGCCGTGGCACAGTTTTAGGATGACCTCAGCCAGTCAGTCCGAATTAAAGATGCGTAACAGCACCGGTCATCAACAGAGTGAATGAATGATGCATTTATAGAACAGAAACACAGCGGGATTCTCAAAAGTCAGTGCTTTGATCGCTACACAGACAGGGTGAATAAATGAATGAACGTGTGAAAGTTCTGTCACTAAGATGTTGTTCCGTATCCTCGCACTCTTTTAAGTGTGTGTACAGAACTCCTTGACCTTTGCTAGTACACGCCGCATCACGTGGACTACATCACTGGAGCAGGGGAAGTGTGGGAACTGTGAAGGAAAATCACCAACCTATGCAGACTTTGTTTGTTTACTACATTTCTTACTTTTACATTTTTATATTTATGTACATTTGCGTATTAAAATCTGTGTTTGAAATTTTTAAGAAGGAAAACAACTAATTAGAATAAGCAATTAGAATTAATTTCAAATTAGAAATTAAAATATTTTTTAAACAGTAATGACATGTTTAGGCTATTTATTTATGTATTTATTTTATTTTGTATTTATCAAGCACTTCTGCATATTCAAGCATTAAACCATCCATCTTTTAAAGTATGTGAATAATGAGGTGCTATAATACAACTAAAACTATCTTGACTAATGTTTAATTCTAAAGAAATATGACATGAATTATGCATAATCTAAAAAAAATCACCCATTCACAACAGTCCATACTCTTTCCTCAGTGATGTGTCTAGCTCTGTGTAAGCATCTCTTGTCTAGACATCCTTCAGAAAGGTTTTTGTTCAGGGCTTTCACACGGGCCAGACAGAAGCACCAGAGACCCCCTGCCGGCTTCATTCCCATAGCCTCTCTCTCTGCCCCCCCCCCA
>QVTF01022312.1:0-22500 GCA_003573665.1 Oxygymnocypris stewartii
TCAGAACAATCAAACTAGAGGTTATGAAGGACATCATAAAGACTGAACACCACAGAAAAATACTCATCAGAACAATCAAACTAGAGGTTATGAAGGACATCATAAAGACTGAACACCACAGAAAAATACTCATCAGAACAATCAAACTAGAGGTTATGAAGGACATCATAAAGACTGAACACCACAGAAAAATACTCATCAGAACAATCAAACTAGAGGTTATGAAGGACATCATAAAGACTGAACACCACAGAAAAATACTCATCAGAACAATCAAACTAGAGGTTATGAAGGACATCATAAAGACTGAACACCACAGAAAAATACTCATCAGAACAATCAAACTAGAGGTTATGAAGGACATCATAAAGACTGAACACCACAGAAAAATACTCATCAGAACAATCAAACTAGAGGTTATGAAGGACATCATAAAGACTGAACACCACAGAAAAATACTCATCAGAACAATCAAACTAGAGGTTATGAAGGACATCATAAAGACTGAACACCACAGAAAAATACTCATCAGAACAATCAAACTAGAGGTTATGAAGGACATCATAAAGACTGAACACCACAGAAAAATACTCATCAGAACAATCAAACTAGAGGTTATGAAGGACATCATAAAGACTGAACACCACAGAAAAATACTCATCAGAACAATCAAACTAGAGGTTATGAAGGACATCATAAAGACTGAACACCACAGAAAAATACTCATCAGAACAATCAAACTAGAGGTTATGAAGGACATCATAAAGACTGAACACCACAGAAAAATACTCATCAGAACAATCAAACTAGAGGTTATGAAGGACATCATAAAGACTGAACACCACAGAAAAATACTCATCAGAACAATCAAACTAGAGGTTATGAAGGACATCATAAAGACTGAACACCACAGAAAAATACTCATCAGAACAATCAAACTAGAGGTTATGAAGGACATCATAAAGACTGAACACCACAGAAAAATACTCATCAGAACAATCAAACTAGAGGTTATGAAGGACATCATAAAGACTGAACACCACAGAAAAATACTCATCAGAACAATCAAACTAGAGGTTATGAAGGACATCATAAAGACTGAACACCACAGAAAAATACTCATCAGAACAATCAAACTAGAGGTTATGAAGGACATCATAAAGACTGAACACCACAGAAAAATACTCATCAGAACATCAAACTAGAGGTTATGAAGGACATCATAAAGACTGAACACCACAGAAAAATACTCATCAGAACAATCAAACTAGAGGTTATGAAGGACATCATAAAGACTGAACACCACAGAAAAATACTCATCAGAACAATCAAACTAGAGGTTATGAAGGACATCATAAAGACTGAACACCACAGAAAAATACTCATCAGAACAATCAAACTAGAGGTTATGAAGGACATCATAAAGACTGAACACCACAGAAAAATACTCATCAGAACAATCAAACTAGAGGTTATGAAGGACATCATAAAGACTGAACACCACAGAAAAATACTCATCAGAACAATCAAACTAGAGGTTATGAAGGACATCATAAAGACTGAACACCACAGAAAAATACTCATCAGAACAATCAAACTAGAGGTTATGAAACATCATAAAGACTGAACACCACAGAAAAATACTCATCAGAACAATCAAACTAGAGGTTATGAAGGACATCATAAAGACTGAACACCACAGAAAAATACTCATCAGAACAATCAAACTAGAGGTTATGAAGGACATCATAAAGACTGAACACCACAGAAAAATACTCATCAGAACAATCAAACTAGAGGTTATGAACATCATAAAGACTGAACACCACAGAAAAATACTCATCAGAACAATCAAACTAGAGGTTATGAAGGACATCATAAAGACTGAACACCACAGAAAAATACTCATCAGAACAATCAAACTAGAGGTTATGAAGGACATCATAAAGACTGAACACCACAGAAAAATACTCATCAGAACAATCAAACTAGAGGTTATGAAGGACATCATAAAGACTGAACACCACAGAAAAATACTCATCAGAACAATCAAACTAGAGGTTATGAAGGACATCATAAAGACTGAACACCACAGAAAAATACTCATCAGAACAATCAAACTAGAGGTTATGAAGGACATCATAAAGACTGAACACCACAGAAAAATACTCATCAGAACAATCAAACTAGAGGTTATGAAGGTGTGACATCATTACAAGGACTGAAACACCACCAGAAAAAATTACTCATCAGAACGATCAAAACTAGAGGTTATGAAGGACCATCATAAGATCCTCTGAAACACCACAGCAAAATACTCCATCAGAAACGATCAAACTAGAGGTTATGAATGCACATCATAACGACTGAACACCACAGAAAAAATATACTCACTCAGAACGATTCAAACTAGCGGTTATGAAGGACATCATAAAGACTGAACACCACAGAAAATACTCATCAGAACGATCAAACTAGAGGTTATGAAGGACATCATAAAGAACTGAACACCACAGAAAAAATACTCATCAGAACAATCAAACTAGAGGTTATGAAGGACATCATAAAGACTGAACACCACAGAAAAAATACTCATCAGAACAATCAAACTAGAGGTTATGAAGGACATCATAAAGACCTGAACACCACAGAAAAATACTCATCAGAACAATCAAACTAGAGGTTATGAAGGACATCATAAGGACTGAACACCACAGAAAAATACTCATCAGAACAATCAAACTAGAGGTTATGAAGGACATCATAAAGACTGAACACCACAGAAAAAATACTTCATCAGAACAATCAAACTAGAGGTTTATGAAGGACCATCATAAAGACTGAACACCACAGAAAAATACTTCATCAGAAACAATCAAACTAGAGGTTAGGAAGGACATCATAAAGACTGAACACCACAGAAAAAATACTCCTCAGAACAATCAAACTAGAGGGTTATGAATCACATCATAAGACTGAACACCACAGAAAAATACTTCATCAGAACAATCAAACTAGAGGTTATGAAGGACATCATAAAGACTGAAACACCACAGAAAAATACTATCAGAACAATCAAACTAGAGGTTATGAAGGACATCATAAAGACTGAACACCACAGAAAAATACTCATCAGAACAATCAAACTATGAGGTTATGAAGGACATCATAAAGACTGAACCACCACAGAAAAAAATACTCAGCAGAAACAATCAAACTAGAGGTTATGAAGGACATCAGTAAAGACTGAAAACACCCACAGAAAAATACTCATCAGAACCAATCAAACTAGAGGTTATGAAGGACATCATAAAGACTGAACACCACAGAAAAAATACTTCATCAGAACAATCAAACTAGAGGTTATGAAGGACATCATAAAGAACTGAACACCACAGAAAAATACTCATCAGAACAATCAAACTAGAGGTTAGGAATCACATCATAAAGACTTAGACACCACAAGAAAATACTCATCAGAACAATCAAACTAGAGGTTATGAAGACATCATAAAGACTGAACACCCAGACAGAAAAATACTCATCAGAACAATCAAACTAGAGAGTTATGAAGGACTCATAAAGACTGAACACCACAGAAAAATACTTCTCAAGAACAATCAAACTAGAGGTTATGAAGGACATCATAAAGACCTGAACACCACAGAAAAATACTTCATCAGAACAATCAAACTAGAGGTTATGAAGGACATCATAAAGACTGAACACCACAGAAAATACTCATCAGAACAATCAAACTAGAGGTTATGAAGGACATCATAAAGACTGAACACCACAGAAAAATACTCATCAGAACAATCAAACTAGAGGTTATGAAGGACATCATAAAGACTGAACACCACAGAAAAATACTTCATCAGAACAATCAAACTAGAGGTTATGAAGGACATCATAAAGACTGAACACCACAGAAAAATACTCATCAGAACAATCAAACTAGAGGTTATGAAGGACATCATAAAGACTGAACACCACAGAAAAATACTCATCAGAACAATCAAACTAGGTTATGAAGGACATCATAAAGACTGAACACCACAGAAAAATACTCATCAGAACAATCAAACTAGAGGTTATGAAGGACATCATAAAGACTGAACACCACAGAAAAATACTCATCAGAACAATCAAACTAGAGGTTATGAAGGACATCATAAAGACTGAACACCACAGAAAAATACTTCATCAGAACAATCAAACTAGAGGTTATGAAGGACATCATAAAGACTGAACACCACAGAAAAATACTTAATCAGAACAATCAAACTAGAGGTTATGAAGGACATCATAAGACTGAACACCACAGAAAAATACTTCATCAGAACAATCAAACTAGAGGTTATGAAGGACATCATAAAGACTGAACACCACAGAAAAATACTCATCAGAACAATCAAACTAGAGGTTATGAAGGACATCATAAAGACTGAACACCACAGAAAAATACTCATCAGAACAATCAAACTAGAGGTTATGAAGGACATCATAAAGACTGAACACCACAGAAAAAATACTCATCAGAACAATCAAACTAGAGGTTATGAAGGACATCATAAAGACTGAACACCACAGAAAAATACTCATCAGAACAATCAAACTAGAGGTTATGAAGGACATCATAAAGACTGAACACCACAGAAAAATACTCATCAGAACAATCAAACTAGAGGTTATGAAGGACATCATAAAGACCTGAACACCACAGAAAAATACTCATCAGAACAATCAAACTAGAGGTTATGAAGGACATCATAAAGACTGAACACCACAGAAAAATACTTAATCAGAACCAATCAAACTAGAGGTTATGAAGGACATCATAAAGACTGAACACCACAGAAAATACTCATCAGAACAATCAAACTAGAGGTTATGAATAACATCATAAAGACTGAACACCACAGAAAAATACTCATCAGAACAATCAAAATAGAGGTTATGAAAGTACATCATAAAGACTGAAACACCACAGAAAAATACTTCATCAGAACAATCAAACTAGAGGTTATGAAGGACATCATAAAGAATGAACACCACAGAAAATACTTCATCAGAACAATCAAACTAGAGGTTATGAAGGACATCATAAAGACTGAACACCACAGAAAAATACTCATCAGAACAATCAAACTAGAGGTTATGAAGGACATCATAAAGACTGAACACCACAGAAAAATACTCATCAGAACAATCAAACTAGAGGTTATGAAGGACATCATAAAGACTGAACACCACAGAAAAATACTCATCAGAACAATCAAACTAGAGGTTATGAAGGACATCATAAAGACTGAACACCACAGAAAAATACTTCATCAGAACAATCAAACTAGAGGTTATGAAGGACATCATAAAGACTGAACACCACAGAAAAATACTCATCAGAACAATCAAACTAGAGGTTATGAAGGACATCATAAAGACTGAACACCACAGAAAAATACTTCATCAGAACAATCAAACTAGAGGTTATGAAGGACATCATAAAGACTGAACACCACAGAAAAATACTCATCAGAACAATCAAACTAGAGGTTATGAAGGACATCATAAAGACTGAACACCACAGAAAAATACTTAATCAGAACAATCAAAACTAGAGGTTATGAAGGACATCATAAAGACTGAACACCACAGAAAAATACTCATCAGAACAATCAAACTAGAGGTTATGAAGGACATCATAAAGACTGAACACCACAGAAAAATACTCATCAGAACAATCCAAACTAAGAGGTTATGAAGGACATCATAAAGACCTGAACACCACAGAAAAATACTTCATCAGAACAATCAAACTAGAGGTTATGAAGGACATCATAAAGACTGAACACCCACAGAAAAAATACTTCATCAGAACAATCAAACTAGAGGTTATGAAGGACATCATAAAGCTGAACACCACAGAAAATACTCATCAGAACAATCAAACTAGAGGTTATGAAGGACATCATAAAGACTGAACACCACAGAAAAATACTCATCAGAACGATCAAACTAGCGGTATGAATAACATCATAAAGACTGAACACCACAGAAAAATACTTCATCAGAACAATCAAACTAGAGGTTATGAAGGACATCATAAAGACTGAACACCACAGAAAAATACTTCATCAGAACAATCAAACTAGAGGTTATGAAGGACATCATAAAGACTGAACACCACAGAAAAATACTCATCAGAACAATCAAACTAGAGGTTATGAAGACATCATAAAGACTGAACACCACAGAAAAATACTCATCAGAACAATCAAACGAGAGGTTATGAAGGACATCATAAAGACTGAACACCACAGAAAAAATACTCATCAGAACAATCAAACTAGAGGTTATGAAGGACATCATAAAGACTGAACACCACAGAAAAATACTCATCAGAACAATCAAACTAGAGGTTATGAAGGACATCATAAAGACTGAACACCACAGAAAAATACTCATCAGAACAATCAAACTAGAGGTTATGAAGGACATCATAAAGACTGAACACCACAGAAAAATACTCATCAGAACAATCAAACTAGAGGTTATGAAGGACATCATAAAGACTGAACACCACAGAAAAATACTCATCAGAACAATCAAACTAGAGGTTATGAAGGACATCATAAAGACTGAACACCACAGAAAAATACTCATCAGAACGATCAAACTAGAGGTTATGAAGGACATCATAAAGACTGAACACCACAGAAAAATACTCATCAGAACAATCAAACTAGAGGTTATGAAGGACATCATAAAGACTGAACACCACAGAAAAATACTTCATCAGAACAATCAAACTAGAGGTTATGAAGGACATCATAAAGACTGAACACCACAGAAAAAATACTCATCAGAACGATCAAACTAGAGGTTATGAAGGACATCATAAAGACTGAACACCACAGAAAAATACTCATCAGAACAATCAAACTAGAGGTTATGAAGGACATCATAAAGACTGAACACCACAGAAAAATACTCATCAGAACAATCAAACTAGAGGTTATGAAGGACATCATAAAGACTGAACACCACAGAAAATACTCATCAGAACGATCAAACTAGGGGTTATGAAGGACATCATAAAGACTGAACACCACAGAAAAATACTCATCAGAACAATCAAACTAGAGGTTATGAAGGACATCATAAAGACTGAAACACCACAGAAAAATACTTCATCAGAACAATCAAACTAGAGGTTATGAAGGACATCATAAAGACTGAACACCACAGAAAAATACTCATCAGAACGATCAAACTAGAGGTTATGAAGGACATCATAAAGACTGAACACCACAGAAAAATACTCATCAGAACAATCAAACTAGAGGTTATGAAGGACATCATAAAGACTGAACACCACAGAAAAATACTCATCAGAACAATCAAACTAGAGGTTATGAAGGACATCATAAAGACTGAACACCACAGAAAAATACTCATCAGAACAATCAAACTAGAGGTTATGAAGGACATCATAAAGACTGAACACCACAGAAAAATACTCATCAGAACAATCAAACTAGAGGTTATGAAGGATATCATAAAGACTGAACACCACAGAAAAATACTTCATCAGAACAATCAAACTAGAGGTTATGAAGCACATCATAAAGACTGAACACCACAGAAAAATACTCTTTAGAACAATCAAACTAGAGGTTATGAAGGACATCATAAAGACTGAACACCACAGAAAAATACTCATCAGAACAATCAACTAGAGGTTATGAAGGACATCATAAAGATGTTGTGAGTGAAAAAAATGTTTGTGTTGTGAGTTTTTGACTAAATATATATCAATTTTTCTGTGGTGTTCAGTCTTTATGATGTCCTTCATAACCTCTAGTTCTGATGAAGTATTTTTCTGTGGTGTTCAGTCTTTATGATGTCCTTCATAACCTCTAGTTCTGATGAAGTATTTTTCTGTGGTGTTCAGTCTTTATGATGTTATTCATAACCTCCTATCCTATCCTAAGGGAGAGGTTATTATGTGAGTATAGGAGAGCATAAGTATGACATGTGGAGTCCCTCAAGGCTCAATTCTCGCACCGCTCTTGTTTAGCCTGTATATGCTCCCACTAAGTCAAATAATGAGAATTAAACAAATTCACAGCTATGCTGATGATACTCATATCTACCTAGCCTTATCTCCAAATGACTACAGCCCCATTGACTCCCTCTGCCAATGCATTGATGAAATTAACAGTTGGATGTGCCAAAACTTTCTTCAGTTAAACAATGAGAAAACTGAAGTCATTGCATTTGGAAACAAAGATGAAGTTCTCAAGGTGAATGCATACCTTGACTCTAGGGATCAAACAACTAAAAATCAAGTCAGAAATCTTGGGGTGATTCTGGAGACAGACCTTAGCTTTAGTAGTCATGTCAAAGCAGTAACTAAATCAGCATACTATCATCTCAAAAACATTGCAAGAATTAGATGTTTTGTTTCCAGTCAAGACTTGGAGAAACTTGTTCATGCCTTTATCACCAGCAGGGTGGATTATTGTAATGGTCTCCTTCCAAAGAAGACCATTAGACAGCTGCAGCTCATCCAGAACGCTGCTGCCAGGATTCTGACTAGAACCAGAAAATCTGAGCATATCACACCAGTCCTCAGGTCCTTACACTGGCTTCCAGTTACATTTAGGATTGATTTTAAAGTACTTTTACTCGTCTATAAGTCACTCAATGGTATAGGACCTAAATATATGGCAGATATGCTCACTGAATATAAACCTAACAGACCACTCAGATCATTAGGATCGAGTCAGTTGGAAATACCAAGGGTTCACAAAAAACAAGGGGAGTCCGCTTTTAGCTATTATCAACCCGCTTCCAGAAGAGATCAGATGTGCTGAAACATTAAATCCAGACTCAAGACTCATCTATTTAGCTGTGCATTTGTTGAATGAGCGCTGTGCTACGTCTCAACTGACTGCATTATTTTATGTATAATCCTTTTCTATTTAACCGTTTTAAATTTCATTTTAAATCAATTTCTATATCATTTTAAAATTCCTTGTTTTATTATTTTTAACTCCTTGTTTTTATTGCTGTGAATGATTATTTCACTTTCTTTTATGTAAAGCATTTGAATTACCACTGTGTATGAAATGTGCTATACAAATAAACTTGCCTTACCTATCATCTCCAGCTGAAATAACATACTCTAAACGTCTGATATTTAGCCAATAATGAGTTGATAATTATGCTGTGGATAAACTGAACGAAGACGTTAAAGCAACACACACAACTCCAAGAAAGCATTTTTCTGCATCAAAGTGTGTTTGCCTTCTTAAAAGTGTTTAGTGCGGTCTTCATCTCTAAATATTTCAACAGAAATCTGCTCCAGATGTTTGAGAATATCTGCAGTGCTTTTATGATGTGTGTGTGACCGAACACAAATACACTCCACAAACACAACGAAGGCAAGGAGTGCAAACAGATCATCAGGTGAAGACAAACACGAGATCATAGCGTTTAGACGTAATAAAGACAATCGTATGATCTGAACCAGCAGCCTTGTTTATCGCACGCATGCATGCACGCATTAGTATACTACTAGTTACTATTAATAATATTGATATATATATATTTTTTTTTTGCCATAATTTTAGTTGAGGTTTTAACAATTTAGTTGTACATTTCATTCATGTTAAATTTAAGCTAAATAATGGAAATAAAATAATTAGTAGTTTTTTTATTCATTTTATGCCAGTTATTTATATTTATATTCAGTTATTTTATTTCATGTAATGAAAATGTGTTTTTATGGTTTTACTTTTATAATAACCCTGATATACATATTTAAACACATTAAATGTTGAGCATAAACCAGACTCACTATGCACTAGGGGTTCAGATTTTTTAAAGTCGACTTTTATGTGATGAAAGTCGAGTCGAAGTCGATTAGTCACTGATGATGTCATTAATGATTAAATAAGTCTGGAGCTGTGACAAACACCTTGTGCACAGCTATGAAATATGACACATGGCTATTGCACATATAACAGCTTATTTTGATCAGTTCTTTAGTCTTTGGGTCGTTATATTTCTCACTTGCTCGTTCTAAATCAGATACAGTAAGTAGTACAGTAAAGATTACATTCATATGAATGCATGCATTAGTGAGAGCCGTTGCGTGTGAATGAATTCTACCTGCAGCGTCTCTCTACTAGTAGTGAAGCTGTGAGATTTAGTTATCAAGATATATATGCTTGAACTTTTCAGTTTCTAAGAACAGTGTTGACAATACATTCTCGCGCTGAATGATTCTGTGCGCGTGATGTATTGTACGCGCTACTGTCTGTAGCTATGTGCGCGTGATGTATTGTACGCTACTGTCTGTAGCTATGTGCGCGTGATGTATTGTACGCTACTGTCTGTAGCTATGTGCGCGTGATGTATTTTACGCTACTGTCTGTAGCTATGTGCGCGTGATTGTATTGTACGCTACTGTCTGTAGCTATGTGCGCGTGATGTATTGTACGCTACTGTCTGTAGCTATGTGCGCGTGATGTATTGTACGCTACTGTCTGTAGCTATGTGCGCGTGATGTATTGTACGCTACTGTCTGTAGCTATGTGCGCGTGATGTATTGTACGCTACTGTCTGTAGCTATGTGCGCGTGATGTATTTTACGCTACTGTCTGTAGCTATGTGCGCGTGATGTATTGTACGCTACTGTCTGTAGCTATGTGCGCGTGATGTATTGTACGCTACTGTCTGTAGCTATGTGCGCGTGATGTATTGTACGCAACTGTCTGTAGCTATGTGCGCGTGATGTATTTTACGCTACTGTCTGTAGCTATGTGCGCGTGATGTATTTTACGCTACTGTCTGTAGCTATGTGCGCGTTATGTATTTTACGCTACTGTCTGTAGCTATGTGCGCGTGATGTATTGTACGCTACTGTCTGTAGCTATGTGTGTGTGTTACAGTGCAGCAGCGCATTACATTAGAACGTGATTAACTTACCTGTACAATAAGTGTTTAAAACCGTTCAATTTCCAGCATCCAGTAATATAATCACACATGTCTTGTGGAGCGCATTCAGAGTATGAAATAGTTTGTAATTTTAACTGTTTGGAAACGGAGCGTAAATGAGGATTTATTATCCTATTGCACCCTCTATAGGACCAGCGACTAGTCGACTTCGAGCTTAAAGTGTCATGGCAGAGCACTGAAGTCCACTAGTCTGTGCAACCCCTACTATGCATATTTGTCCCAAGAGCACACTTGAATTTCTCTGTGGTTTTTCACATTTATAGACATTTATAAATTGCTTGTAGGAACATTCTGTACAGTGAGGCCTCATGACCTCTGACCTCTGCACAGTCTCCTCATGCATTTGCGCAGTCACTCACCTTCACACTCGCAGACGCTGCAGCCCTTTCTGCTCTTCTTATATCCATCGCTGCAGAGTTTGTCGCAGGTGAACGGTGGACAGCGGACGCAACGGCACATCTCACACCCGTGCTTATTTCTCCTGTGAGGAGAAACACACATAAACCATCAGGAGAGACCATCTCAACCGGCTCAACAGACTCAACCGGCTAAACCAGCTCCATTCCGGCTCAACCTGCTTAACCGGCTTACTCAACCTGCTCAACCGCTTCACTCAACCGGTTCACTCAACCTGCTCAACCGGTTCGCTCAACCGGTTCACTCAACCGGCTCACTCATCCAGCTCACTCAACCTGCTTAACCGGCTCACTCAACCTGCTCAACCGGCTCACTCAACCTGCTCAACCGGCTCACTCAACCTGCTCACTAAACCAGCTAAACCGGCTCAACCAGCTCACTCAACCTGCTCACTAAACCAGCTAAACCGGCTCAACCAGCTCACTCAACCTGCTCATCCAGCTCACTCAACCGGCTAAACCCCGGCTCAACAAACTGAAAGTCTGCTAAATTGGAACAACTAATTTTAATGCACTTTAATTGAGCAGAAATAGTGCTTAAGTACAACTACATATAAGTAAACAAGTACTATTCCATTATAGCTGAGCTCAGACGGGGAAAGTCTGACACAAAACATCTAATTCTTGCAATGTTTTTGAGATGATAGTATGCTGATTTAGTTACTGCTTTGACATGACTACTAAAACTAGGGTCTGTCTCCAGAATCACCCCAATATTTTTGACTTGATTTTTTGTTGTTTGACCCCTAGAGTCAAGGTATGCATTCACCTTGAGAACTTCATCTTTGTTTCCAAATTAAATGACTTCAGTAACCAGCATAAACCCGCTGATTAAGCTCAGAAAGCGCAGCTCTTGAAAGCCGCGTAACGCTCTGACGCACTTCAACTTCTGAAGAAGGATGAAAGCACGTCTCACGATACCTCGTAATAACACAGGACACTTTTATGCTTATAATGCCGTGATTCATTAAGGTTTCTGGTCTCTGGGAGCTGCTGTTGGTGGATACACCGGATCCAGATGCTCAAACCGGTCTAACGGCCATCTGGTTCTGTTTTCCTCTGCAGAACATGAGTTTCATGAGTCCAGAGAAAAGCAGCACCAAAAACATACTATACTATACTATACATCATCATAATAAATAAATGATTACTAAATATAATATAAATGATTATTACATTGTTGTATATTATATAAATATATTTAATATTAGGCTACGTCTAGGGTGAAAAAACTACTAGGGTTATTTTTTATTTTTGCTTTAATGACAAAAAATTGCTGAAAATATAATATTTTTTTGTTACATAAAATTATATATTTATGTAATACAAATATTTTTGATGCATTTCTTTCTTTATTATTTAATTTTTATTAGTAGTAGTAGTGAACCACCACTATCATATTAATAAATACTATCATATTGATAAATAATTAATAATGTATACATATTACTTTAAATATTATACTCATTCATATTATTATATTTCATATTAGATTTGGTGTTAAAATTATATATATAATTTCTATTATAAGTGTTACTTATATTTATTTATATTTCACATTATTTATGTATTATTTAACAGTGCAATATTCACACACACAAAAACTAAAAAGAAGTATGTATTATTTATTCACAGCAAAAGAGAGGAAAGTACTATTTCTGTCCATTGATTAGGAAGGAACAATTAACAGCCCATGCTGATCATATTCATTGATATATTGTCTATAATTAGCTTACAGAAGTCTTATTGTGCCTTCACAAAAAAGTCTCATAATGTGGGACAAATTTACTTAAAATAAATACCAAATAAATAAAATACCATCATGTTTCACAAACCGGCACCAGCCAATCAAGTCACAGCGTACAAAACCAAGACCCGCCTACATTAATCCAGATTCAGTCACAATGTGAACACCCAATCTGAGCTGAGGACTGAAAGGCTGAAGGTTCAAACCGCACCGGAGTTGATTTAAGAAAAATCACTATTAGGGCTGCCGATAAATCCACGTTTCAGATGAAATATTAATAAATGAGTAATAATAGAGTCGTTGTCATAGATCAAATGAAAACTCATAAATGAAACAGACAGAGGTCACTATACTGTCTGTCCGTGTGTCTTTGGTTCATGAATTAAACACCTGACTCAACACATATTCCTTTACGTTCTGTCAAATCCAATGACTTCTGAGCCCCATTCAGAAGGGGAAGCAATTTAAGACCCCCTTTGTGTGAAGTCCGACCCGTTCGACTGTGTAAAATGTCAATGTAAACAGCCGCGTAAATAGCCTCGGCTCACATATTCCAAAAACACAATGTTAATCCTGGCACCATGATGAAATTATGGCTGGAAATTCACTGTCACACAAAAATTATGATTACCAACTTAGTAGTGTTTGTTAACAACAATATAACGCCAATTAAACGTACACCTAAGTCATTTATTAACACTGGACCAGGGTTAGTATAGTTAACAAAAACTAAAACCATAAAAATTAATTATTTGAAATAAAACAATCTTTACCTGAGATAAATAGGTTATTCACAGAGGTGGAAAGAGTACAAAAATATTGTACTCAAGTAAAAGTACCATTACATTACTGAAATTTTACTTAAGTACAAGCAGAGGTGGAAAGAGTACAAAAATATTGTACTCAAGTAAAAGTACCATTACATTACTGAAATTTTACTTAAGTACAAGTAAAAGTACCAGTCTAAAAATATACTCAAGTAAAAGTAAAAAGTAGCTCATTTAAAATTTACTCTGAGTAAAAAGTACTTAGTTACATTTTAACAATGGGAGGGAAAAATGGGATAGACCAAAGATGTCAAACTCAGTACCTGGAGGGCCACAGCCCTACACAGTGTAGATATAACCCTAATTAAACACATCTGATCCAGCTAAACTAATCATTTAGGCTTATTTGAAAACTACATGGTGTGTGTGTGTGTGTGTTGGAGCAGGATTGGAATTAAACTCTTTAGGGCTGTGGCCCTCCAGTAACACCCTCCAGAGTTTGACACACCTGGGATATGGGCCTATAAATCTCAAACTAGGTGTTTTTAATTAAATGAATCGGTTAATTAGAATAATAAGACATTTAGGCTGTTACCAGGCAAATTAAATCAGTATCAACAAAATTCATCTTTGCGATGCAGAGGAAACGCAGAAGCTTCATCTGAAGTGGCATTTAGATGTATTACACACTGACATGAATGCATTTAGCCTGCAGTTACAAATGCAGAAATAATGTTTTGATAAATAAGACATAAAATGTGACCCTGAACCACAAAAACATAAGGGTCCATTTTCCTAAATTGCGATTTATACATCATCTGAAAGCTGAATAAATCATATTTCCATTGATGTATGGTATGTTATGATCGGACAATATTTGAAAATCTGGAATCTGAGGGTGCAAACAATCAAAATATTGTGAAAATCTCCTTTAAAGTTGTTCAAATTAAGCTCTTAGTTTTGATATATTTACAGTAGGAACTTTACAAAATATATTAATGGAACATGATCGTTACTTAATATGCTAATGATTTTTGGCATAAAAGAAAAATGTATAATTGTAACCCATACAATGTATTGTTGGCTATTGCTACAAATATACTCCAGCGACTTAAGACTGGTTTTGTGCTCCATGCCAGGGTCACGAATGTTAAATAGTCATTTGAAATTAAAAAAATAAATAAATCAAAAGATACTTTAAATGTTAAATTAGAACCACCCGTAGGTGTCAGCAAGTCACTGATAAGTGAGTCATTGCGGTTGAGCAAATCATTTAAACGGTTAATTCAAGGAATGAAACACGTCATTGCTCAGAGAGTCAGAGACGCAAAACTGTGTTTGGAATTATTTTTGTTGTCAAAATAGAGCAAAAACAGGTAATATGGTGTCTAAAACTTAAGTCTCTTAATTAACTTCTTGTTTTTTGAACTGTTGTAAAAAGAAAAACTACAGGCCTATGCAATCATGGTGATTTTTTGCGAAAAACGGCATTCTTCATGTGATGTTGACTTAATATATTAAATTATATAAATATATATATTTTCTGCTTCTATATCTTCAATTTTGTGATCATTCTAAACGCATTTTAACAGACTGAATCACGCAGTTCAACATATCGCAGTTCACATATCGCGCCTAAAAACGCGTGGAAAACGTTTGTCGCTGCTAAGCAACCATCAGCTGCGCTCTCCGTTACACAAGAAGGAAATTTCGTCACATGACGTGCGGTGCGCTTGCGGCATTCTGAAAAGTTGAGATGTTTTTATATCGATGCGGCGCGGACGCGCCTGGAAAAAACGAGCGCGTCACTTCCATTATGAGCGCGCATACCGCGCGTCTACATTTGAAATAACGAATTTGAGCGCGCAAAAGACGCGATATGTGAGCGGCCCCTAAATGCTCGCGCATGCACTAGTCTAATCTACTTGATTTCATGGCACACTGTTCAGAGTGTTTTGTTTGGTTTTTGGCAAAATACTGATAATGTCAAATCGCACATCGTTAAAACAACAATTACTATATTATCACAGACGATATTGCACACCCTGCCCCACTGTCTTTTTGGCTCATTTGTGCAAAACCTTTTGTTAAACTGTCAAAGCTTAATTTTAACCACCAATGCAACGATGCAAGTATTTACCTTACGTTAACGTTACCTCTACATGCTTGCGAAGGGCGATGTCGAGATGTTATAAGCTGCTAGTTCGGTCTCCCGAGGCAAACACAGCTTACACTGCATAATAGAGCATGAATATATGGCCAGGGGTTCACTTCATTCCTTCGAGTTCAACTTCAGCAGAGTACGACGGGGTCTGGTTTTCAGTTGGGTCTGCACCATTAACGCCTGTCGTGTCCGTCTGCATCTTTCTTGTGATTTTCGCGCCAGTTTCTTCTTCTGCCCATTATTTGCTGCAGTTGTTTCCACGGAGCGATTTTTTTTTTACTCAGTAACGCATGTGTTTTAAAATGTAGCGAAGTACAATACTTCACACAAAATATACTTAAGTAAAAGTAAAATTACAGATTTAAAAAATTACTTAAAAAAGTACAAGTACACAAAAAAGCTACTCAATTACAGTAACGCGAGTAAATGTAATTCGTTACTTTCCACCTCTGAGTACAAGTAAAAGTACCAGTCTAAAAATATACTCAAGTAAAAGTAAAAAGTAGCTCATTTAAAATTTACTCTGAGTAAAAAGTACTTAGTTACATTTTAACAATGGGAGGGAAAAATGGGATAGACCAAAGATGTCAAACTCAGTACCTGGAGGGCCACAGCCCTACACAGTGTAGATATAACCCTAATTAAACACATCTGATCCAGCTAAACTAATCATTTAGGCTTATTTGAAAACTACATGGTGTGTGTGTGTGTGTGTTGGAGCAGGATTGGAATTAAACTCTTTAGGGCTGTGGCCCTCCAGTAACACCCTCCAGAGTTTGACACACCTGGGATATGGGCCTATAAATCTCAAACTAGGTGTTTTTAATTAAATGAATCGGTTAATTAGAATAATAAGACATTTAGGCTGTTACCAGGCAAATTAAATCAGTATCAACAAAATTCATCTTTGCGATGCAGAGGAAACGCAGAAGCTTCATCTGAAGTGGCATTTAGATGTATTACACACTGACATGAATGCATTTAGCCTGCAGTTACAAATGCAGAAATAATGTTTTGATAAATAAGACATAAAATGTGACCCTGAACCACAAAAACATAAGGGTCCATTTTCCTAAATTGCGATTTATACATCATCTGAAAGCTGAATAAATCATATTTCCATTGATGTATGGTATGTTATGATCGGACAATATTTGAAAATCTGGAATCTGAGGGTGCAAACAATCAAAATATTGTGAAAATCTCCTTTAAAGTTGTTCAAATTAAGCTCTTAGTTTTGATATATTTACAGTAGGAACTTTACAAAATATATTAATGGAACATGATCGTTACTTAATATGCTAATGATTTTTGGCATAAAAGAAAAATGTATAATTGTAACCCATACAATGTATTGTTGGCTATTGCTACAAATATACTCCAGCGACTTAAGACTGGTTTTGTGCTCCATGCCAGGGTCACGAATGTTAAATAGTCATTTGAAATTAAAAAAATAAATAAATCAAAAGATACTTTAAATGTTAAATTAGAACCACCCGTAGGTGTCAGCAAGTCACTGATAAGTGAGTCATTGCGGTTGAGCAAATCATTTAAACGGTTAATTCAAGGAATGAAACACGTCATTGCTCAGAGAGTCAGAGACGCAAAACTGTGTTTGGAATTATTTTTGTTGTCAAAATAGAGCAAAAACAGGTAATATGGTGTCTAAAACTTAAGTCTCTTAATTAACTTCTTGTTTTTTGAACTGTTGTAAAAAGAAAAACTACAGGCCTATGCAATCATGGTGATTTTTTGCGAAAAACGGCATTCTTCATGTGATGTTGACTTAATATATTAAATTATATAAATATATATATTTTCTGCTTCTATATCTTCAATTTTGTGATCATTCTAAACGCATTTTAACAGACTGAATCACGCAGTTCAACATATCGCAGTTCACATATCGCGCCTAAAAACGCGTGGAAAACGTTTGTCGCTGCTAAGCAACCATCAGCTGCGCTCTCCGTTACACAAGAAGGAAATTTCGTCACATGACGTGCGGTGCGCTTGCGGCATTCTGAAAAGTTGAGATGTTTTTATATCGATGCGGCGCGGACGCGCCTGGAAAAAACGAGCGCGTCACTTCCATTATGAGCGCGCATACCGCGCGTCTACATTTGAAATAACGAATTTGAGCGCGCAAAAGACGCGATATGTGAGCGGCCCCTAAATGCTCGCGCATGCACTAGTCTAATCTACTTGATTTCATGGCACACTGTTCAGAGTGTTTTGTTTGGTTTTTGGCAAAATACTGATAATGTCAAATCGCACATCGTTAAAACAACAATTACTATATTATCACAGACGATATTGCACACCCTGCCCCACTGTCTTTTTGGCTCATTTGTGCAAAACCTTTTGTTAAACTGTCAAAGCTTAATTTTAACCACCAATGCAACGATGCAAGTATTTACCTTACGTTAACGTTACCTCTACATGCTTGCGAAGGGCGATGTCGAGATGTTATAAGCTGCTAGTTCGGTCTCCCGAGGCAAACACAGCTTACACTGCATAATAGAGCATGAATATATGGCCAGGGGTTCACTTCATTCCTTCGAGTTCAACTTCAGCAGAGTACGACGGGGTCTGGTTTTCAGTTGGGTCTGCACCATTAACGCCTGTCGTGTCCGTCTGCATCTTTCTTGTGATTTTCGCGCCAGTTTCTTCTTCTGCCCATTATTTACTGCTGTAGTTTCCACGGAGCGATTTTTTTTTTACTCAGTAACGCATGTGTTTTAAAATGTAGCGAAGTACAATACTTCACACAAAATATACTTAAGTAAAAGTAAAATTACAGATTTAAAAAATTACTTAAAAAAGTACAAGTACACAAAAAAGCTACTCAATTACAGTAACGCGAGTAAATGTAATTCGTTACTTTCCACCTCTGGTTATTCAACTTTATTTTATTCAAGCTAGTTTGAATATGAGACACTTTTTAGACAGAATTCAAACAGAAATTCAAAATTCAAACCCTGGGTTAATAATATTTTAATCACTTTTCTGACCCTATTTTACACAACATTTCACACTTGTATTTAGTCAGGGGATAATACTGTTATTGACACTAGATTATTATTATTATTGTAATTAATTCTAACAATGTTTCACATTTGTTTTTAGATAGTATTTTAACCTTGGGTCAACACTATTTTAACACTGTGATAACATTATATTAACCATGGGTTAGCATTATTTTAACCCTGTGATGTGGTCACATTTAACCCTGGTTTAACATTATTTTGACCCAGTGATGTGGTCACATTTAACCCTGGGTTAACATTATTTTGACCCTGTGATGTGGTCACATTTAACCCTGGGTTAACATTATTTTGACCCTGTGATGAAGTAACTTTTAAACCTGGGTTAACACTATTTTAACCCTGTGATGTGGTTACATTTAACCCTGGTTTAACATTATTTTGACCCTATGATGTGGTCACATTTAACCCTGGGTTAACATAATTTTGACCCTGTGATGTGGTCACATTTAACCCTGGGTTAACATTATTTTGACCCTGTGATGTGGTCACATTTAACCCTGGGTTAACATTATTTTGACCCTGTGATGTGGTCACTTTTAACCCTGGGTTAACATTATTTTGACCCAGTGATGTGGTCACATTTAACCCTGGTTTAACATGATTTTGACCTTGTGATGAAGTAAATTTGAACCCTGGGTTAACATGATTTTAACCATGTGATGAGGACATTTAACCCTGGGTTAACATGTTTTGACCCTGTGATGAGGTCACATTTAACCCTGGGTTAACATGTTTTGACCCTGTGATGAGGCCATTTTAACCCAGTGTTAACACTATTTTACCCACTAGTTGCCAAGGCAACATTTCTTACTTTCATTTAGTTTAACTTCTTACATGTTCACTCTAAAATTCCCTAATTTTGATAGTAATATAAAATTGAATTTAAAGTCCTTAATGCGGATATCTTAAATCATCACTATTATAAATCACGTCATGCCTAATTTGGACAAAATGAAGTGACCAGAAGAGGGTCATCTTCTTTTAAATGCTCATGATCTTTGGGTTTGTTTCCAGACCTTTGTTGTATATGTTTATGTTACTAGCAATAAATGCTAGAAACAAACACGCTTCGAGCAGAAGATGATCTCAACATGAGCCACTATAAACAGGGATTTCCTCCAGAGCGAGATGGAGAGACAAGGCTCAGAGGACTCAAACTTCTTCTGAAATGATCAAGGAAACCCATCCCCCCTTAGGACGCTCAGATACCGGGTTTCCAGTGAAAATCTATCTGCTCCATCCTCCTGGGGGTTTGTGGTTCATATACCAGTGGAATCACAGCTCACACTCACATACAGACACTTTTGTGTAGATGTGCAGTTGATCATTGTGTTGAAATTGAGGGATGGTTTTGAAATGAAAGCACTGGCTCCTGCGCTCCTATGAGTACCGCAAAGCACCCAGCTGTTTGACCAGGGTCATGGATTACAGGGGCCAGGCTGTTTAACATAGAGTAAACATTATATTAACACTGTGATTATGTCACATTTAACCCGGGGTTAAACAACATTAAACCCTGGGTTAACATTATTTTAACCACGTGATGAAGTCACTTTTAACCCTTGGTTAACATTATTTTAATCCTCTGATGAGGTCACTTTTAACCCGGGGTTAAAAATAATTTAACCCTACGCTGATGTCACTTTTAACCCTGGATTAAACCATGTTTACCACTTGTATTTAGGCCAAGGTTAGCATTGTGTTAACCCAGATTTAACATTATTTTCACCCTGTGCTGATGTCACGTTTAACCCTGGGTTAACATTAATTTAACCACATGATGAGGTCCTTTTTAACCCTGGGTTGACATCACATTTAACCCTGGTTTAAATATTTTTTTGCACTTATGTTTAGATTTTTTGGTTTTAGATAATGTTACTGGATATAACAAAGATATAAACTTACATGTATCCATAAGGGCATGTCTTGCTGCAGGTCATGGGGCGACACTTTGGTGCGGATACACTACATTCACACACTTCACAACCATAGCTGTCTTTCTCATAACCCATGGGACAGTCCAGAGAGCAGTGCATGGACACATCAAGACAGGTTTCATCTGAAAATCACAAAGTTTACATACAAAAGATGATCAGTGAACAGTCAAACTTAGGCCAAACTTATTTGTATTTCACTCTTAAATTTAGACAGAGGTTAGACAGATAGCCCTTTGTATAACTCTGGGTCAACGTCATTTTAAACCCAGGTCAACTTTATTTTAACCCCATGATGACATAATTTTTAACCCTGGGTTACACAACATCTCATTCTTATATTTGGACAGAGTTAAGCACTACATTTAACCCCGTCGTTACACTATTTTAACCCTGTGCTGAGGACACTTTTAACCCTGGGTCAATATTATTTTAACCCCATGATGACGTCACTTTTAACCCTGGTTTAAAAAACATCTCATATTTGTATTTAGACAGAAGTTAGCAGCACTACATTTAACCCTGGCTGAACACTATTTTAACCCTGTGCTAATATCAATTTTAACTCAGGGACAACATTATTTTAACCCCATGATGACGTCACTTTTAACCCTGGTTTAAATAACATCTCATATTTGTATTTAGACAGAGGTTAGCATTACATTTAACCCTGGCTTAACACTATTTTAACCCTGTGCTAATATCAATTTTAACTCAGGGACATTATTTTAACCCCATGATGACGTCACTTTTAACCCTGGTTTAAACAATATCTCATGTTTGTATTTAGACAGAAGTTAGCATTAAATTACATTACATACTGACCAAAAATTGATAACCTGAATGCACTGTAAGTCGCTTTGGATAAAATTGTCTGCTAACTGCATAAATGTAAATCTACATTTAACCCTGGCTTAATATTATTTTAACCCTGTGCTGATGTCCTTTTTAACCCTGGGCTAACACTATTTTAACCCTGTCATACAAGAAACAAAAAGTCAGCTACTGTAAAAGCTGTTAAAAGTGTGTGTACTTCTGTTTTATGCATATAAATTCAAATCTAGCTATTTTTTGCAAAACTTTCAGTGTTACTAGTGGTGAAGAAACTCTAAACAGTTACATGTTTTCTAAAAACTACACACAATGAATTGGAGCATTTTACAATCCTATGAGCTCCATGATGCCCAAATGTCCCACTGACCTCCGATACTGACTTCAATTCACATGGGAAAACTTTCAGATTCATTTTAGTTATTGCAGATTTGCAGAATTGCAGATTTGTGTCTGAGATCATCATTTCTTGGACACGCTCTATATGTCCAGAGTCAGTGTTTGCTTGTGTTGCGAGCCGTTGGCACTTTTTTAAACAGACTTGGGAGTGTTTTGGAGCGGTT
>QVTF01022312.1:27500-40000 GCA_003573665.1 Oxygymnocypris stewartii
CAAAAATAAAGCATATACATAAACCCAAATAGGAAATAAAACAGTTATGGAATAAGCATGAATTAAAGGGGTCATATGATGTGATTTCAAGTTTAGCTTTCTCTCTGGAGAGTTACAAGCTGCGCAGATAAGATCCCTGACGTTAAAAACTAAAGAGATATTGTTTATAGAAGTCAAGACTGGTCCACGACCACCTAAAACGGCTCATTTAAACACGCCCCCACGTCTACATCACGATGTGGGGAGATTTGCATAACTCCGCCCAAATATATACAAGGAAAGAAGGCGGAGCTATTATTCTTTAGTATTGTTGTTCTGGAGATGCTGTGTTTCGTCGTGAAAGAGAAACTACTTTGTTTGTGCTTCCAAAAGAGGACACAACTAGAAATCAGTGGTTCAGTTATATTCACAACACTGTTCCTGAACAGTTCAACACAAATATTGGAGCGTGTGAGAGCATTTCACGAAGGACTGAGTCCTGAACCTGGAAGAGTAGCGTTATCCTACAATACCAGCTGTGCTCAAAGACTGTTTCTATAGCAATTCCAGCTTTACAAGCTGACTGTAAGCATGTTTTCATATTTAAAGAATTGACTCAGACGTGAGTTTTGAGCCGTGTAGAGTAGTGCTTGTTGTTTGTCGTTTCTCCGAACACAAATGCAGACGTGGTAATGTGTAGAAACACAGTATAAGTTATTATTATAATCAGTAATTATGTCCCCGGTGGATGCAACAAATGCCTCGTTTATATTGGGTTTTATAGTTGTGTCTCGTCGCGCATCGGCATCACAATACGATAACATTTCCGTCTCACGCTTGAGGTATTCGGCCAATCACAACGCACCGGATAACTGGCCAATCAGAGCACGCCGCGCTTCTCAGAACGATGAGCTTTGTAACAATCGGCGCGTTTCAGAAAGACGGAGCAACAATAATACACAGTATGTGAAGAATAATGTGTTTTTGAACCTTAAACCACATAAACACACACCAAATAATGTTCTTTTTAGCAACATCATATGACCCGTTTAAGAAAATGTGATGCAGATGTAACCTCTTTTGTAATCAACATTTTCCTAAGTAACCGTAATTAAAATCACACATTTTATTCTCAGTAACTGTAACCGATTTAAATAAAATGTATTTAGTAATTAAATTACGTAATGCCGTTACATGTAACCAGTTACTCCCCAGCACTGCTGGTAATGAAATGCATGCATTTAATGAATGCTGAAGACGTTCAGTACCTATACAGACGGGACAGCATTCTCCTTCAGGAACGTAGACGTTCTGGCAGTCCAGCTCGGCGCATTCGGCTTTAGAGCAGAAGGACACTCCACCTCGACACCGACACAGCCAGCACGGGTCCATACGGTACACCTCGCCCTCCACAAACTCCTTCCCGTTACGAACACACCTGGGAGAGACTACACAGCAAAACAGCATTCTGTCTCAATGTATCATTCTAAACCATTCTAGCATCTTTAATTGCTTAATATTAGGGCTGTGCAATTAATAGACGATTATTAAAATACAGTAATCGAGATAAAACGATTATTGCACCCTTGTGTTTCTCCGTAAAAGACATGTGCAAATCAGTAAAATCATGTAACGAGACTTTAGTCAAATGTGCCGTGCTTGATTTAATTAAGTTGATTGGATGTATTGTTGTTGTTAAAAGCGTGACGGAGAACATGTGCATGTGATTACTGTGTATGCGCTCAGAGACACAACACTGATTATAAAGACATCTTTTAGCACCTAAACGCTCAAATACATGCAACAATGTGTCAAAATACAGCGCTTAGTGATTATTGATGTAAACCCTCGTCGGTTATGTAATAAATGAACGTAAAGAGATACTTGTGTAACAGTAAACAGTATCCGTGTGGCTCTTAAAGTGACAGTGCGCTATATTCCTATATTTTGGATGCGATTAATCGTTTGACCGCACTATTATACTGTATATATATATATTAAATTGTATTTTCTTAATTACTTGGCACCTTATTCTTTCATGTCATTATCTATTTTGTGTAATAATGCGTTGGCAATATCGTACGTAAACACTCAGCATAATAAATCGAAAGCTCTCAAATCAAATATTACTGAAATCAATCCATAATTCTGGCTAATGAATCAGCTGCTGTTCATGATAATAGTGATGGGTTTAACCTTTCCTTAAACTAAACCAGCAGTCACAGACGTCGCTCGATCCCATCACAAACACACTCTCAAAGAGAAGCAGAAAGATGAGAGACGGAAACACGTGACACACCAACACCATGAGCAACAGCTGCTGTACGACTCGGCTCGTTAGAGAGCCGGACACAACGACACCGCATCACGTGATATTACTGAGCTTTCTGAACACGCTCCCTGGTGATATCACTCGTTTATTATCATTCACCGTGGTATTACTGAGCTCTTTTACTAGCAGTTTACCAACGGAAGGACTTGCATGCCAGGCGCCTAAATAACATAATTCTAACGCCAACTATACTTATACAAAACATACTTTTAAATGACTTTAAATATATACATATATATTCATTTACGTTATTATAAATTCCTTATATATACACACATACACACAGGTAATTTATAATAAAATAGTATTGTTTAATATAATACATTAATTATAATACATATTATATATTAGTGATGTCAAATGATTAATCGCTTCCAAAAATAAACGTTTTTTTTAACATAATATATGCATGTGTACTGTGTATATTTATTATTATGTATATTTAAATACAAACACATGCATGTATATATTTAAGAAAAAATTTACGTTTATATATTAAATATATTTATATATGATATAAATGATATGAATATAAATATATATACACATGTAAATATTTTCTAAATATACGCAGTATGTGTTTGTATTTATAAAAACAATAAATATACACAGTAAACACACATATATTATGTAAACAAAAACTTTTATTTTGGATATGATTAATCGTGATATATATATATATTTAACTGAATTTATATTTACATGAATAAATTATAATTTAATATATTTTAGATTTCTTTAAAATAGGTTACAGTTTAGATTATATATTCTTTATGTATGCAAGTATATATATATATATATAATATTGTAAAAAATGTAAATGTATTTATATGACTTTCTTGCTCAAAACTCACAAATCAATTACAGTTTTATAACATATAAAAATAGCAAATTACACACACACAGCTTTTTCTCTGTAACACACGCTCTCTCATTCACACACACACACACACACACACACACACACACACACACACACACACACACACACACTGACTCAAGACAGACACACACACACACACACACACACACACACAGACACAGACACACACACACTCACACACACAGCTTTTTCTCTGTAACACACGCTCTCTCATTCACACACACACACACACACACACACACACACACACACACACACACTGACTCAAGACAGACACACACACACACACACATACACACACACACACAGACACAGACACACACACACACACACTCACACACACAGCTTTTTCTCTGTAACACACGCTCTCTCATTCACACACACACACACACACACACACACACACACACACACACACACACACACACACTCAAGACAGACACACACACACACACACACCCACACAGACACATACACACACACACACACACACACACACACATTCCCATCAGTGACCTGCTGAACCTTCCCATCATCCTCTGCTTCTGTTCTTCAGACTGAAGCGTAAGCAGTTTTTCCTCCGCCCGCTGTGCTTCTCCTTAAGTCCATTAGTTCCAGGAGGCAGCACACATTTAGCGGCGGGCCGAGAGGCCGACACGGGGATTGGGATTGTTAGTAAAACAGGGAATATTTGACGCCGACAGAGTAAACACAGAAGCACTGACCCCGCCCCCTTTTCACACCTCATCACTTCCTGTCTGTCCAGATCTCACAGCAGCCAAATAACACACTGACACCCGACAATCACTTCAGAGGTGAACTGATGACGGAATAAATATGAGATGAAAAGACCAATTATATTTTGGTCACTGTGTGGCTCAGTGGTAGAGCATTGCGTTAGCAGCGCAAAAGGTTGTGGGTTCAATTCCCAGGGAACACAAATACTGATTAAAAATGTATAACCTGAATGCACTGTAAGTCGCTTTGGATAAAAGCATCTGCTAAATGCATAAATGTAAATTTGCATTCACTCACAAAGCTTATGCGGTCCCAGAGAAACTGAGCATTCGCATTCTCTCACATAAGCATCGAGTTGCACAAATAAACTCTGTGTTTGCAAGCAAAAGCATTCAGATACAGTCTTCCTCTCACGCTATATTATTTCCATCACACGTTTTGTGAGCGTATGCAAAGTTTCTTTTAGAAACACAAAAGTGCTGCGAACAAATGCTGAGTTTTTTGGGGTACTGTGAACATTTTGCAAGCAAATGCAGTGTTTCTATTAAAAAAGGTAAAGTTTGGGGAACGCAAGGATTTTGGGAAAGAACTCAACGTTTATCGATGGAAGCACAAACGCTCTGCGAGTGAACACGAAGTTACTTGAGGATGCAAAGGATTTGGAAGAGAATGCAATGTTTTTATTTTAACAATTCAAAGTTAGTTGTGAGAACCCAAAATTTAGCGAGCAAGCTCAAAGTTGCCCAGGATAATGGGAAAGTCTTACAAGTTTACACAAAGTTACTCAATAACTCAGAAGTTTCATCTTGAGACAAAACAAAGGCACTGGTATATTTTAGGATCAGTCAGTGCAAGTTTATTTCAGTTGAAACAGCTCAGACTTGCATTTTAGTCTAGGACTAGTCTTAAGCCTCGTCTGTGAAACCGGGGGTTATATGTGGGGTGTTTTATTTTAGTCCAGGACTAGTCTTAAGCCTCGTCTGTGAAACCGGGGGGTATATGTGGGGTGTTTTTGTCTCAACACAAGCGTCTCTCAGGTTGTCTTTACCTCTCTGGCAGGTGTATGTGTTGCAGCAGTCTCCCGGCGCGCCGGTGCCCTCGTGAAGCAGCTCTGCTCTGCGTCCGTCGCTGCAGGCCGGAGGAGGCGGACAGCGATCACATGCACACTGAGAAGGGAGCGTGGGACAGCATCCGGCCGGCGGCGTGTAGCTGCGGGTCAGGACCGAATCAGACGGGCAGTCAGGGACGAGCAGCGGTGTACAGGTGACTCCAGCACACTTCAGATCCTCTGAGAACACACACAACATTTACATAAGTCCACTTACAACACATGATTTACAGGGACATACATATTATAGATGCAGTTACAAAATCATGCACCAAGTCTTCACAATATCAAGCATGTCATTTAGGGCCAGTTTTACTAACAGCTTTAGTGCAAGCCGTCTTTAGGTGTTCAAATCGTAGTTAGCGCTGAAAAGGCTTTTTTGCACCTGATTTTATTGATTTGACCTCATTTGTAGGAGTTTCCCTTTCAAACAAGTATTCAAATGAATTACGTGTTTTACTAACGTTTGCGCTCGTCAAATTACTGGCATTTGCACCATTATTTCAAGGTTTTATTCGTCACATACTCAATTATACAGAATATAATCAGTAGTGAAATATAAATCAGGACAGGTCCGCTCAATGGACAGTGCAAAAAAATGTAAAACATAAGAGAATATATATAAATATAGGTTAAAATAAGAAGAAAAAATAAGGAGTAAAATGTGCAATCAAATAAAATGTGCAGGACAGTATACTGTGGACTTAATAAATAATAATATAAACAGGGATGTGCAAACAGGTTGTACCGGGTTTATACACACAGCAGCAATGCAGAATAATGAATGTTTTACAGTTTATTAAATTGAGTCCTGTAGATGTTTAACACCCAAAATAAAGCACGTCTTAAACTATTTTGAATGCCAGAAGAACACATTATCCGAACATATAGTTTGCTAAGACATGTTATTTTTCATTTCCTTCAGGACATAAAAGACGACTTTGATCCCTCGACTAGGAGTCACACAATACCAGCTCCATCAAAACTTCCGGTTCTTTCAACATACTAAGGCTTATTTATTTCTTTGTTTATTTGCGACTACGCTAATTTGTGCTGCTTGGTATATTGCGTTGGTCGGTATGTAAATGAGATGTTGCGTCTTTGTTCTTTAATTTGAATATTGTTAGTGAATAACCTGCAGAAATGTCTCCTTCCACCGGCGCTGTTTTGGAATCACGCTCTTGCAAAACTGGCCCTTAGTTGTTATGGGTATAAATAACAACGTCTCCGGCATATATGGCGACTGCCTATGATATCAGACAGAGAACAGTACTTTGCTAACCGCTTAACCCTCGTTTTGGACATCCCCAAATTATTGAAGCCCTCTTACAACCAGCCCGTGTCCTAAACTAGCAAATATAAAAACAAGCAGTCAGCCTCAATAACCTCTCTGAGATGGTGTGGAGTGGTTGGTATTTAACGTCTTTAATCAAGGAAACACTGGGAATAATAACAACAGGTGCTTGAGCAACACACGTCGTACACAAACACGAAGACTTCGTTCACTCTGCAGGTCTTAAAGCTCAGATCGGATCTTCTTGCGCTGTTGTTCACGTTTAAAAGCTACTGGCATCAGTCTCCTGTGTGAACCGTATACGACCCAGAAGTGACCCGCATGCGCAGAAGAAGAACGGAAATATAAATGGATGCTGCTCGTGTTAGCGTGTGTTTAGCTATGTTTAAGTTAATGTGCAATCGGAGTCTAAATAACGAAGTGATAGTATTGTCTGCCATTGTGATTTTGATCTTCCTGCAGATTTGTGACGTCTGTCGCATTTCAATGACGTAAAAAAAATGGCATGAAACACGACATGGCCGTTCAGACTGGTCGCATTGCAAAACATCAGATGTGTATCCGATTTAGGACCACACATGAAAGTGGCCTGGGCCTGATTTGTGCCGTTCAGACTATCATAATAAAATCAGATACGGGTCACTTTAGCCTGCAGAGTGAACTAAACCTCACTGAACAGACTGGGCTTATAAACACAGGGTAATGAGAGACGAATCAACTAATGATCAAACTAAACGAGGACAGGAACAAGACCAGATCAAGCAAAACAGCTCCAATCCTGACAATAGACATTATTATTATTATTATTAATCTTAAAACAGCAATATAATAACATTATTATCACTAAATTACCACCATCATATTATTCCTAAAACAGCAACTTTATTATTATTATTAACACCTGTGTGCATGTTTTTTACTCTATTTAGTCAGTGTAAAGTGGTTGGAGCTCTTAATTTCGCTGTCAAAGTGCACAAGATTGATGCATATAAGTGTAAAATGCACAATATATTGTTCCACAGCCATCTCAGAGAGTCGTCTCAGATAATCCTGTGAGAAACCCTGAAACAGTCCATTCATCTGATGGACACAACGCCTTCATCGGCTCGTTGGTTCATGAACTCATTGTGTTTGTAATTCCCTCATTGTGTGCGGTCGGGACGCTCTGATACGACTGCGATCCTTCAGGAAAAGAAAAGAGGGAGATCGAGTGTCTGCTGTGCTGCTATTACAGGCCTTTAAACACGGCTTGCTTCGGGATGTAGTGGAAATAAAACATGTATCATACTTTCTGACAAATGCACGACTTCCCGCTAACGAGGGAAACCATACATCATGAGTTGACTCGCTTTATTTAACCGTCTACACTAAAAATAATGGATGAATATGAGCAATAATGTCTCATATTCATCCGTGACAGTCTTTTCCGTTCATGCTTTAAAAGTCTTCAATGCACTCTCTTCGTAGAAGAGTTATTTCAATATTATCTCAAGACATATAAAGTATTTCAGGATCGCTTATATTTGATTTCTCTCATTATTATGCATGTTTATTTTTAATCACACTTTGAGAAACGTGCTTTAAACATGCCATATGCAATAAAATGATCATTACTATTAGACTGCCTTGCTCTTATTTGCTGAATGAAATCCAATACTTGTTTCTTACTAATTTGTTCTTTTATGTCACAATATATAATACATTTTGTAGCATTTATGCTTTCGATGAGCGTTCGTGAGGTGAAGAAGTTTTGTTTTCTCCTTTAATCATCAGAATATACATGATTCCTGTCTTTATCTGAACCATGATTACAACTAATCGATCAGTTCTCAGCCGTTTACACATGCACGAGTGATTCTGAAGACATTATGTTATGCAAAATCCTGATTTCGACTCTGTTGAATTATGCATTTTTGCATTAAAACGTTTGAAATTTGACAGCTTTTGTTATTTTGATGAGTGCATTAAGGCGGATGCATACAAACTACACAAAACTAGCACGTTTTACTGATATTTTGGAAATCAAATGAGCTAATATCAGGTTTAATTTTGAACAAATCAGCAGAATGATGGAGGGTGGTTATTATTGTCTGAATTTGTCATTGTCACTAAGATGCATGCAAACTTTTAAACAAACATCTCAAGCTCGTTCCTTTCGAATCAGTCTTGTTGTGTTTGAACATAACGTCTCTTGTGTGAAGTGAACAAAGCCTAAAAACATTAGTTTACAAACTAAACCAGCTGTATCCTCCGTCTGCTGCTGGGAAAGAATATCAAACGGCATGAAATGATCATATTGCATAACATGATCTTCCAGACGTCAGTGTCTTTACTGATGGAGCTTCACCTCTGGAAAACAGCAGCGACCGACCGAGTCGAGGCTCATAATCACAGATAATCCCACATAACTGGAACAAAATAACAATCGGGACAGACCCGAGCGGGCTTCTGGGTCACAGAGACTGTTAATCAACACAATATGAGGTTATTTAAAGCCCAACATGAGGCAGAGAATAGAGGCAGTGTGTATGCGGCTCATAGGAAATGTGCCGGCTGCGATCGAGCCGCAGAAACCGCTGAATAAATACAGTATCTGTATCGCGTGTTTGCTTTAGCTCCGCTCCACACAAAGCTCACATTGATCAACTTCCGCTCTGAATATTGTCACGGAGGAAAATGACGCTCACGTTATAACGGCAGAAACGCTCTGAATTCATCTCTGTCCTGGAGCTGAATGAATGCAGTAATAGTGTGGCCATAAAGCATTCGGCCAAGTGCCATGTGCATACCATGCTTTATAAGTATAGCAATCATAGTCCATACCATAATATATATATATATCACAGTCCCATGTTTGTGAACTATAGTAATACTACGGTTTTCCAGATGCTTCCATGATAAAAAGCCATTTTTCTTAATTATAATATTCAGAGACTCTGATAACAATCTAAACAGCAATGAGATTAAACGGAGCACAAATGAGACCCTGGACAACAAAACCAGTCATAAGTGTCAATTTAGTGAAATTGAGATTTATGCATCATCTGAGAGCTGAATAAATAATATTTCCATTGATGTATGGTTTGGACAATATTTGTAAATCTGGAATCTGAGGGTGCAAAAAAATCTAAATATTGAGAAAATCATCTTTAAAGTTGTTCAAATGAATTTCTTAGCAATGCAAATTAATAATCAAAAATTACGTTTATGGTAGGAAAAGTACTAAATATCTTCATGGAACATGATCTTAATATCCTAATGATTTTTGTCATACAATAAAAATGTATAATTTTGATCCATACAATGTATTGTTGGCTTTTACTACAAGTATAGCTGTGTATAAATATGCTGCTTGTGTGCTCCAGGGACACATCTGGAGATTTCCGGAGATCTCTACAACATCTCAAAGTGTGCTCAGATACCAAAGTCTTCAATCAAATGAGATCTCAGTCGTTTCTCATCAAACAATCTGAGCCGCTTCACATTCATCGTACAGCTCTGTGCTCTTCTGGTTTCCTGACTAGTGACTCATTTGAGTCGGTTTTATTTCTCCAAAGGAATTTTACTGCATGAGATTAAATGGACAGCAAATTGAGACGTCCTCAGATTTTTCTCTCAAGAAAGACTCTCACACACAGAGTTGCAGAAGAAATCTCAACATCGTCTCAAACTGTGCTCAGATCTGCCGAGATACCAAAGTCTGCAATCAGAAGAGATCTTGATATGAACCGCTTCACGTTCATCTGGACGCCTGGTGACTCGTTCGGGTCTGTATTTACTTCTCAGATTAAATTAATTAATGAGATGATTCTCTCCAGAAAGAAAAGAGAAACACCTGAGAACAAGTGGATACTTCAATGAAACACCAAACACGAACTCCATTAAAAGAGCAACGTCTGAGCAATACAATATCCTCTTTAAAGATGCTAAACTGAAATCTTCTTAAGCAATAGCAACTACCATCGGAATATTTTAGCATCTACAAACTCCATTAATGGCATTATGTTCCGTTTCCATGTGAGCATGTTCATATTTATGCAGACTGATTGAGTAAAGAGCATCAGAGCTCAAAGCAATCAAAGCTTTTATTGTCATTTAAATTGGATTGAATCAGTAATGCACACATTCAGAGGCTAATGCATATGCCATTGTTTACGTCCTCAGTCGGGGATAATTAGCTATTCGCTGGCGACGGGAGAAATCTCTCGCATTTGGCACACAAAAGCACAAAGCCTTCATTTAAGGTGATATATTTGCTTGTGAAAATGGCTCAAATGTGTCACGGGCTGTGTAATAGTATAAAGCACCTAGCAACACTAACATCACGTCTGGGCAGCGCACACACACAGACACACACACTCACATTCTAATTCTTTAGAATTGCGTGGAAAAACAGTATGTCCAGCTATAGACAGGCTCTAAAAACTGCAAGAACCGAGTATATCCGCAAACTCATAGATAATCACCAAAACAATCCAAGGTTTTTATTTAGCACAGTGGCTAGATTAACAAATAAACAGATGTCACCCGATCTAAATATTCCCTCACAGTTTAATAGTAATGACTTTATGAATTTCTTTACTGATAAAATAGATAATATCAGAAATACAATAACAAACGTAGATTCTACAGCGTCTAGTACTTCAGCATCATTCATCGCACCCAAAGAAAAACTGCAGTGCTTTACAACTATAGGACAGGATGAGCTAAATAAACTTATCACTGCATCTAAACCAACAACATGTTTATTAGATCCTGTACCAACTAAACTATTGAAAGAGTTGTTACCTGTTGCAGAACAACCGCTTCTCAATATTATTAACTCCTCGCTATCTTTAGGTCACGTCCCAAAACCATTTAAGCTGGCAGTTATTAAGCCTCTTATTAAGAAACCAAAATTAGATCCTTGTGAACTGGCAAATTACAGACCCATCTCAAATCTTCCGTTTATGTCGAAAATATTAGAAAAAGTAGTGTCTGCTCAATTGTGTTCCTTTTTGCAAAAAAATGATATCTATGAAGAATTTCAGTCAGGTTTCAGGCCCCGCCATAGCACAGAAACAGCACTTGTTAAAATTACAAATGACTTGCTTCTTGCGTCAGACAAAGGCTGCATCTCGTTGCTAGTTTTACTTGATCTTAGTGCTGCGTTCGACACTATAGATCATGACATACTGATAGATCGATTACAAAACTGTACAGGTGTTCAAGGGCAGGCTCTAAGATGGTTTAGATCCTACCTGTCCGATCGCTACCACTTTGTTTATTTAAACGGGGAGTCATCTCAATTATCACCAGTAAAGTATGGAGTACCACAAGGATCTGTCCTAGGTCCTCTATTATTTTCATTATATATGCTGCCCCTTGGTAATATTATTAGAAAATACGGGATTAGTTTCCATTGTTATGCTGATGACACTCAACTATATATCTCAACAAAACCAGATGAAACTTCGAAACTATCTAAGCTAACAGAGTGTGTTACAAATATAAAAGATTGGATGACCAGTAATTTTCTCCTATTAAATTCAGATAAGACCGAGATATTACTTGTTGGACCTAAAAACAGTACACAGAATCTCTTGGATTACAATCTGCAACTAGACGGATGTACTGTTACTTCCTCTACAGTTAAAAATCTGGGTGTTATATTAGACAGCAACCTATCTTTTGAAAATCATATTTCCAATGTTACAAAAACAGCATTCTTCCATCTTAGAAACATTTCCAAGCTACGGAACATGTTAAGTGTTTCTGATGCAGAAAAGTTAGTTCATGCATTCATGACCTCTAGACTGGACTATTGTAATGCACTGCTAGTGTTTGTCCTGCATCTTCAATAAACAAGCTACAGATAGTACAAAATGCTGCGGCTAGAGTCCTTACCAGGTCAAGAAAATATGACCATATTACTCCAATTTTACAGTCTCTGCACTGGCTACCTATTAAGTTTCGTATCAGTTACAAAATATTATTACTTGCCTATAAGGCCCTAAATGATTTAGCTCCTGCGTACCTAACTAATCTTTTATCACGCTACAATCCAACCCGCTCCCTAAGGTCACAAAACTCTGGACTCTTGGTAGTACCTCGGATAGCAAAGTCCACTAAAGGAGGTAGAACTTTTTCATATCTGGCTCCTAAACTCTGGAATAGCCTTCCTGAA
>QVTF01022312.1:42500-57418 GCA_003573665.1 Oxygymnocypris stewartii
TGGAGAGGTCAGAGTCTTCAATGACCTGAACTGAACTCATTTGATCCAATTAAACAACGACTTTTAAAAGCACCCTTCACCCAAACATGACCCTTAAAAACAACATGATGAT
Source organism: Oxygymnocypris stewartii (assembly GCA_003573665.1). Lineage (NCBI taxonomy): Eukaryota > Metazoa > Chordata > Actinopteri > Cypriniformes > Cyprinidae > Oxygymnocypris > Oxygymnocypris stewartii. The sequence goes on from QVTF01022312.1 coordinate 42,613, forward strand.
GAGAGGAAAAATACATCTCAATGCTTTTCGTTCTCTTACAAAAGCTTTGTGTTTGTTTGAGAAATGAGGCATTCTTTTACAAATGTTTCACAAAACTTTGCATTTGCTTGCAGAATATTTGTTTTATTTGTGCGCAAATGCAAAGTTTAACAGAGGAATGCAAATAGAATTCAATGCTTTATTACTTTTCAGTGTTTTTTTGTTCTCTCGCAAATGTTTGTGGTCCTTCATGAGACTTTCTTTCGCACATTCTTCAACTAAGAAACATTGGATTTGCTCGCAATACTTTCGAGTTCACTAAGAGCAAACACAAACTATAATTCAATGCTTTTTTACTTTTAAATGCATTTTTAGTTCTCTGCGTTTCTTTGAGAAACTGCAATCTTTCACAAATGTCTTGAGATCCCTCAATAAACTTTGCAGTTGCTTGCAAAACGTTTGAGTTCTTTGCGCGCAAATGCAATGTTTCTTGGGGAATGCAAATGTATTTTCAAGGCTTTTTGACTTTTAAGTGCTTTTTTTGTTTTCTCTCAAATATTTTGAGGTCATTCAAGAGACATTCTCTCGCAAATCCTCCCCCAAGAAAATTTCGAGTTTTTTTAGCACACATGCAAAGATTCTGAGAATGCGAAATATAATTCAAATGTTTTTTTTATTCTTGCAAGATAATTTTTTCATTCTCAAGAGAATTCCTCCCCCGAGAAGCATTTGCTAACAAATCTTTTGAGTTCTTTTTGAGCAAATGCAAAGATTCTTGGGGAACACAAAGGTTTAGTGAGCGAATGCAAAGTTTCTCGAAGGAAATAAACTTTTTTTTTGCAAGAGAATGAATAGAAAAAGCAGTCATATTTTTCTATCATTGCAAAAGATAACTCGGTGCAGTTTTTCATGAATGCATTTCTCGGGGAACACAAAGGCTTTGCGAGAGAACACAGTTTCTCGAAGGAACACAAAGCGTTGGGAACTAAACAACATTGAATTTCACTGTATGGACAAACTATGTTTTTTCATGTTCATACAGCTTTGAAACATGAGAAATTGACAGAATGATCATTTTTGGGTGAACGATCCCTTTAAGAGCAAATCTTTCTGTTGTTGTTCCCTCGACTGCAGTCCTTGACTTGGCTCAATAATAACTGTACAGTATCTGTTATAAAAGATGTGTTTTTATAATCTCTTCACGATAAGCCTGTCTGTCTGCCTTCATATGGACTTATGGAGATAAAACAAACAATATATTGACTTCATTTTCAACCATTAATCTGTCCGTCACAAGAAATGTCTATGAATGAATTATATTCACATGGAAGCTTTTCTCAGAAAATATTTATTTTGGTTATTATATTTAACAGTATATACAGGGCTTCACAATTTTGGGAGAAAAAATAAATAAATGTGTTATTTTCTGATAAAATTGTGTTTGCAATATAAATTAAAATTTGTAAAATAAAAAAAAGCTCCAGGTTTGCCGTGCTTGTTTGTAGGGCTGCACAATTTGGCCAAAATGTTGTGATTATATATCAATATGACAATCAAACAATCAGTAAATGATGTTGTTTGCTGTTGTTGTCCAATCTGTTTCAAAAGTGTAGAAGCAGATCTCTTAGAAGTGGTGAACGCCTCACTTCTTTCTGGGACTTTTCCAAACTCCCTGAAAACTGCAGTTGTTAAGCCCCTTCTGAAAAAGCGCAATCTTGATAACACTGTGTTGAGCAACTATAGACCAATATCAAATCTTCCTTTCATAGGTAAGATTATTGAAAAGGTAGTTTTTAATCAGCTGAACAACTACTTAAACTCAAATGGATACCTGGATAATTTTCAATCTGGTTTCCGCGTGCATCACAGCACAGAGACAGCACTCATTAAGATAATAAATGATATTCGCTTTAATTCTGATTCTGGCAAAATATCAGTGCTGTTACTACTAGATCTTAGTGCTGCGTTTGACACTGTCGATCATAACATACTTCTAGAGAGACTGGAAAACTGGGTCGGGCTTTCTGGGATGGCACTCAAATGGTTCAGGTCATACTTAGAAGGGAGAGGTTATTATGTGAGTAAGTCTAAGTGGACGTCCATGACAAGCGGAGTCCCACAAGGCTCTATTCTTGCACCGCTCTTGTTTCGCTCTTGTATATGCTCCCACTAAGTCAAATAATGAGAATTAAACAAATTCACAGCTATGCTGATGATACTCAGATTTACCTAGCCTTATCTCCAAATGACTACAGCCCCATTGACTCCCTCTGCCAATGCATTACAATTAATTATCGTAATGTCTCCTTCCAAAGAAGAGCGTTAGCCAGGATTCTGACTAGAACCAGAACATCTGAGCATATCACACCAGTCCTTAGGTCCTTACACTGGCTTCAGTTACATTTAGGATTGGTTTTAAAGTACTTTTACTCATTTATAAATCTCTCAATGGCCTAGGACCTAAATACATGCAGATATGATCACTGAATATAACCCTAACAGAGAACTCAGATCAGTAGGATCGAGTCAGTTAGAAATACCAAGTGTTCACACAAAACAAGGGGAGTCCGCTTTTAGCTATAATAACCCAGCTTTCCAGAAGAGATCAGATGTGCTGAAACATTAAACCCAGACTCAAACCTCATCTGTTGAGCTGTGCATCTGTTGAATGAGCGCTTGTGCTACGTCCCAACTGACTGCACTGTGTGTAATCATTTTCTATTCATAACTGTTTTAAATTCATTTCAAATACATTTTTATATAATTTTGTTGTTATTGTTGTGATAATTTTTTTGTATTCCTTGTTTTATTATTATTAATGTCTATTTCACTTCCTTTTATGTAAAGCACTTTGAATTACCACTGCGTATGAAATGTGCTATATCAATAAACTTGCACTGCCTTGGGGAAAATATGTTTTTAAATGGTTTATTTATATTTGTAAAAAAAAATAAAAAAATTGGCTAAGAAATATAGGCTATTGATAGAAAAAAAAAAATATATATATATATATATATATGTAAATAAATAAATAAATATATCTATATTATTTTATTTTTTTCTTTATTGGACATTTAAAAAAAAAATATTTACAATTTTAAAAATGTTTTCTAATATTAAAAATACTGCATTGAATATATTTTTTTAATATTTTAAAATATATATATAAAAAAAAAATAGTTTTTGCTGTATTTTGCTGAATCTCCTTCAATCAAGATACCTGATCACATGTGATCATATTTACTCATCAGCCTACAAGCTATAGGCTATTGAATAAATGTGTGAATATCCATCATTTTAAAGTCGAAAGCTGCGGAAAAGAGTAGAAATATGCGATATAGCCCATGCGCAATCCCGTACCGAAATTCAGGACCCGAATAAACATAATTACATTATACAGAGATTTGTAAAATAGATTTACATGACTTTTCCAAAACTTTCTGGGTTTATTTATTTTTCCAAAACTTTTCCAGGCCTGGAAATGGCGGTTTTAAAATTCCATGACTTTTCCAGGTTTTTCATGACCGTACGAACCCTGTATATATATTTTTTTTTTTTTTTTGGCCATTTTAAAAACTTTTAATTTAAAATTGTAAAAAAGTTTTCTAATATTAAAAATACTGCATTGAATATATTTTTTTAATATTAAAAAATATATAAAAAAAAATATTAGTTTTTGCTGTATGGGGCACATCTGCCCGAGCGCGTGCAAATCTCCTTCAATCAAGAAACCTGATCATCACATGTGTGCCGTATGTGGAGGAAACCTGGTTTCCAGAGACGAGTCTGTTATATAACCCACACACTTGTGCGCTGATAACAAACAGACACGCACATCCCACTCGAACACTCGCGCAAACAAGCTAACGATCAACAGATGTGCGTTTGAGTAACCGCTCAGCGTTTGGCTGCTGAAGTTTACTGTATCGCTGGAACGAGTCGCAGATCCGTCACTGTGTGAGCATTACTTCACCAAACACAGAAAACAACCAACCAAACTCAATTCTGTGTCCTTCAGAGACATGGATCGTGCATTTACACATTCAAACATGGAAGAGGTCCATTATAATACATAGGAGAATAGAATAATTATGTGTGGAGAGAAAACGACTAAAGTAAAGCTCATTATCCAAACAAAAGATGCTGTTAAATAAACTCAACATGCATTAAAATGAAATGTTTCGGTTCAGCATCTGCAGAGCTGCGTGAAACGAGAAAACCGTGAGAAATGATACCTGAAAACACTTTAAAACATCCTAAACGCCATTAGATCTGAGAGCTTTCAAATATTTAGGGTTTTCTTGAAATACGTCTCTTTTGCTCATTAAAGCTGCATTTATTTGATCAGAAAAATATAGTAAAAATTGTGAAATATTATTGTAATTTAAGATGTCTGATTTCTATGTGAATATTTATTAAACTGTAATTTATTTCCGTGATCAAAGCTGTATTTTCAGCATCATTACTGCAGTCTTCAGCTGCGCAAGAAACATTTCATGTTGAAAACAGTCGTGCTGCACAATATTTTGGTGGAAACTGTGATGCATTTATTTTTTAGGATTCACAGATGAATAGAAAGTTCAAAAGAACAGCATTTATTTGACACTTTTGGGAAGTTATTCCACACTGACTCAATCAATCATTTATCTGTGATCCTTGTCTTATACACAGAGACACTGTCATGTTAGAATTTGTCCAAACTGTTGCTATAAAATTCCCTAGAATATCATTACATGCTTAAACATTAAGATTCATACTCATGGAAATGACCAAAGTAGTCAAACCTGTTCATTAGAAGGGGGGTGCCAATACTTTTGGCAGTATAGTGTATATCAAATATTAAGATATAAGAACATTCCATGAACGTTACTTAAAGACAATTAAGTCCTAACATGTATAACTTTTAACAAATGCCATGTGCGAACGTTCTCTGTTTGCGTGTTTGCAAACCTTCATCTACATCAGATGCATTTCAAAGGTCCGTTCAGCGTGAATGCGCTGCGTTACCTGCGTCTCGCTGGCACTGACTGCGGTTGATGTACGTGAAGTGATCGTTGCAGCTCTGAGACGAACAAACACAGCCGTCGGCCGTCAGGTTACAGCCAGAAAACACACACGCCGCGTTCACGGGACCCACAAACCTGTGTGTGTGTTCATGACGGCGAGACCCTGAGAAACAGAGAGTTTACCGGTCAAACGCAGGCGAGCCATGATTAATGCCCACTGACTCGAATGTAAACTTGCTTGGACACATTTCTGGTTCATTGAATTTAATTAAATTAGGTTTAAATAACTTTATGCTGAACGTAAAGCAATGTGACATGATGGTTTATGAATAGATATATCATGCATTAACCTTTTAAAACACGTACCAGACGAGCTGAGCGCACGTCTGCTTTGGGACGTGTTCCAATCCCAGCGCAATTAAACAAAACAAAAAAGATTATTGTGCTGATATTAATCAAATCTATATACTGAACGTGTTAACTAATGTTTATTAGTCTTTCTTTCCTGTGATGGGGCTGTTCAGAGAGAAAATACTCTAGTTATGTTGATTTAAATGCTAAATACGGTTTATTTTGTAACCAAAATACTAATAATAATTTGAAAAAAATATATACATGAGGGGCTTTTAATCATAAACAAGCTTGATATACAATGGGACTCTTATTTGAAATGTCTATTATGTGCTACTTCCAACTGCTCATAAAAAAAAATAAAAAAAGAGTAGATAAATATTGGAACCAAAATACCAATAATAATAATAAAAAATATTTTATGTATAATGAGGGACTTTAATCCTAAAAAAGCTTGAAAGAGACAATCCATAGACTCCCCATGTTAAATGCCCAAGTTTACAGCAGAAAAAACATGTTTACAGCTTGGTGCAAAAAATTATTTTGGTCTATAAAGCTAATTTTGCCCTTCATGATAACTGTGAGGGGGGTGAGTTTTTTTATAACTCATCCGTTTAAATTATATTAAACCTTAAAGTTCTGCATAATTAAGGGCGTGGCCACTTGAGTGACAGGTGGATTGCCGCTGCTTGTCGCGCTAGGTGGGCGTGGTTTCAGCAACCAGCTCCTCCCACATCCCGCCTTTTTGCCCATTTTCGATTATCAGGGAGTGACTCGCAGCCAAGTTGGCGACGGCCAGCTCCGCCCACTTTGAGCTTCAAAAATGCTCTTCAGAAACCGGCGGGAGACGTTAACACCCAGGGGCTATTATTTTGAAATGTATATGCGTTACTACTTCTGATTGCTTGTTCAAAAAGATGAGATGAGAGAAATATGGGAACCAAAACATCAATAATAACCAAAGAAATTAAAATTATACAGGGACTCTTACATTGAAATATCTATACTTTACTACATACAGTTGCTCATTCAAAATATCAAACAAAAATGAGAACCCAAATACCAATAATAACACACAAACACACAAAAAAAGCATAATGAGGGTCTTTTAATAATCAACAAGCCCAAATACAGTATGACTCTTATTTTGACATGTCTTAAAGTCTGTGACTGTTTTTACGTCCGTAATGTGACGTACTCCGAGAGAAACAGCATATTAAATGATGAAAATAGAGGGCGTGGCTTGTTTTTTCTACTGCGATTTGATGGATAAAGGGGATGAGCATTTTCAGATATGGATGAAAGATTATGAAGGCAACTAATTTATTTGTGGATTGACTTGCATAGATGAATTGTTCACCACAAAATAACAATGTGCGCTAACAAAATAAATATAGTCAATTTTGATTGTTAAGCTACTCATTCAAAAGATGAGACACATAAAATATGCAATCTTACAACCGTCTCAAACATATATAATATGAAACCTTAAAGTAAACATTATGATTAATCAATAAGCAATCGTTAGACATAAATGTGCAGGATTCACTGACTGCGAACTGCTCTAAAAATGCACAACAGCGCCATGTTTTAACTTTAAAATGTGCAGCGCTCACATTTATTTAATTGAATCATATCCTTTTGAAGTTTAATATTCATATTTCTGTATTACAATGCTACAATCCCCAAAATTTACCCATACAGGGAATAAAAAACATCTGAATATGTTTTAAATATATGCTAAGTGTGAGCTGTAAACATTTTTTTAATTAAAAATATATTTACGTTCCAGCCTTCATAAACAAAAATGTATAAAAAAAAATGCATTTCAAAGGCAAGAAAATATATTTTCAATCTTTTACATTTAGGATTTATTATTCAAATGTGTTCATTTGCTCAAAAATGTTACAGACAACAAAAAAAGTTAAAATTTTTTCTATTTTCTTGGACTAAAATATATAGAGGGTAAAATATATTTTTTAAAAGCTGTATTTTTTTTTCATATTTCTAGTTTCAAAAAGAACCAAACAATATATTGGTAAAACATATATATGCGAGTAAATGTATACTTTTTTTTGTGTTTTTAAAATATATGTAAAAATATATATTTTTAATATTATTATATTATACATTCTTTCCCATATGTGACCCTGGACCACAAAACCAGTCATAAGGATGCATTTTTTGCTGAATAAATAATATTTCCATTGATGTATGGTTTGGACAATATTTGTAAATCTGGAATCTGAGGGTGCAAAAAAATCTAAATATTGAGAAAATCATCTTTAAAGTTGTTCAAATTAAGTTCTTAACAATGCATATTAATAATCAATAATTAAGTTTTGATATATTTACGGTACACAATATCTTCTTGGAACATGATCTTAATATCCTAATGATTATTGTCATAAAATAAAAATGTATAATTTTGAGCCATATAGTGTATTGTTGTCTATTACTACAAATATAGCTGTGCTGCTTATGACTGCGTCTGTGCTCCAGGGTCACATCTGGGTAAACCCTCATAAATGATAATTGAGACTCTTGTTATACTATTTAAGACTGTTATGGCCTTAAATTCGATCAAATCACATGTAATATTTTTTTATCATGTAAGAGTTTTTATCCTCCAGGTGAGATCCTCACCTGTTTTCCCAGCATGCACGCAGGCGTCTCTGTCGGGATAGCTGTAGGTCCGGATGCAGGAGTGTTTGGATTCACACACACTCTCCATCCACACGCTCACAGCCGCTCACCAGCGGGCAGCGCTCGTCCGCATCCGTCGCATCGGGTACCGCTGTGGAGAAGAAGACAGCGTTACCATGGCAACCCAGACTCGTCTGTCCGGCTCTTTCGTCTGCGTCTCGGCTGTCGCTGAGATTTGTTTGCTTTCGTTCCACAGAACGGCACCAAACAGAGACGCGCCTGGAAAGAGTTCTTTAATGTCTCAATTGTTTCAGTGAGATGGAAAGAAAGCAGACTTCCACCTCAGAGACGTGTCTCCTCTAATGTAGGACAAGTATTTCATCAGCAATATTATTATTATTATTGCTCATAGCTATGATTCATGATTTGAAGTGTCAAGGTATTAGGCTATAAGCTGAAATAAAACTATATTAGATGAAAACGGAATGAAAATGAGAAGTGGAAAATAAAAATAAATAAAATAAGTTGAAGTACAAAAAGAACTCAAACTAAACTGAAATAAAAAGTTTAAAGATAAATAGGAATATTTTACTAATAGTTCATTTAAACCACTGAAAATAAAAATGCTAATTCCTATGAATTTATATAGCATAGAATAATACTGAAATAACACTGCTAAGTAGTAACTTGGTGTTATTTTATATAATATATTTCTGTTTATATTTGGAATTAGATTTTATTTTTGTTTAACCTTTATTTTTAGTTAAATTATAAGTAATTGTGTGTATTTGTCATTTATTTAATATTTGTTTTTGGTTTTTTGTTTTTTAGTTTTAGTTTTTTAGAATTTAAACTGAATTAAAATGAAAAAGGTGTCCTTGGGAACTAGCAATAAAATATATTTAAGGGTGAAATATTTTAAATTTACAAAAAATAGACTAAACATGTTTTATTTAATAATAAATTAAAGCAAAAAAAAAAATGTAAAGCACAAAAATATTACTAATAAAATTAAATTGAAAACTGAAATATAAAATAAAAGCTACTTGAAAATATGAATAAATACTGTATAAATACTAAACTCAGCAACAGTGTAAATGTTTTTTAGTATCACTGATATTATATTATATTTTAGTTAAGTTTTGATTTAGACTTAATTTTTCAAGTTTCACCTTAATTTTAGTTTTAGTAATTTTATTGTGTATTTTAGTCATTTTTTATTTGTTTTTTTTAAATATGTATATATAGCTTTTTTGTTTTATTCATCTATTTTTTGTTAAGTTAATAAATAAAAAAAAGAGATGAAATAAAATAAAGTTAATTTTATATCTTTCCCTTTTTGCATTAAAAAAAATCTATTTTTTTACGTTTAATGCTTATTTTGTTTCAAGAAAACATTTTAATGGTTTTAATTTTACTACGAGTTAATGATAATAAACCTGTTTAGCACTGTGAACTAATCTGACAATGCTGACAGTAAAACCACAGTGAGAAAAACCCGACTGAGAACATCTGAGACAAATCTGAAACATAAACGAGGTCTGAAAGAGCGACCTCTGAGTAATAGCATTGTCCAACACTAGATCTTTAACTTCCACTGCCTCAGGAGTCTCCACGTCCTTCACATGCATCTGTGTTTTTCCTCTGTCCTCGGCCATGTGTGTTAAATAAGTCTAGAGTATCCACATCAGACCCCCTCGGGCTCCTGCAGGTTCTGGCTGAAGACCCCCCAGCCTGCCGCATGTGAATAAACAAAGACAAAGCGGCTTCGGTGGCTCCTACGGTCCCCGTGAAGCTCTCCTGGGGTTGGCTCACAAACGCTCACCAACAAAGCAGAAGAAAACTGCTCAGGAGACGCAATAGAGATGTTTTCTACTCGGAAAGTCTAAAGGAGAAATAAAATCAGACCTAAAGTAAGAGTAGATGTGTTTTTTAGTTCAACTCTCCCACTTATCTCATTTTTGTCTAGGAGAAACAATTGAGGTAGAATGTGTTTTCTGGTATTTCGCAATAGTGGTTTGTGGACATGTACCATGACAATACTGTAGTACTTTGGGGCCTTTGCCATGCTTTTGGACAGGTGCCATGGAAATACTACAGTATGTTTGGGAAAATACCATGTTTTTGGACATGTACAATGGAAATACTACAGTATTGTTGGGCCTTTACCATGCTTTGGACAGGTGCCATGGAAATACTACAGTATATTTGGGAAAATACCATGTTTTTGGACATGTACAATGGAAATACTATAGTATTGTTAGGCAATACCATGTTTTTGGACATGTACAATGGAAATACTATAGTATTGTTAGGCAATACCATGTTTTTGGACATGTACAATGGAAATACTATAGTATTGTTGGGCAATACCATGTTTTGGACATGTACCATGGAAATACTTAGTATTTTGGGCAATACCATGTTTTGGACATGTACCATGGAAATACTATAGTATTTTAGGGGCAATACCATGTTTTTGGGCATGTACCATGGAAATACTTCAGTATTTGGGGGTAGCGATGCATTACTATTCTAAAAGTCCTGAGGAGAAATAAAAACAGACCTACAGTGCTATTAAATGTGGATATCAGCTCAACTCTCCCACTGATCTCATTGTCATCTAGGAGAAACAATTGAGGTGTAATGTGTTTCTGATTTATTATGAGGCCAAGCACTGAACCACATTCTTAGACATGACTGAGCACTGAAACCAAAGCAGACAGATATTGGTGCATTTGGCACAGAAACGTCCTGTTTGTGGAAACCCACGTCGCGGTTGTTCTCACGCAGACAGCGCCATCACAAACAGGCTTTCAAACCAGCCATCGAACGCCCAGCCAAAACTTTCCCTATTATTTCCTGTCACCTCAGAATAATCCGCTCCACCAACGTCTTTTCCATATGAATACTTCCTGCGAGGATATTTTCATATTTTCACACGACCCCGAACACTGGCGGCCACAAAGCACATCTGTTCACGTCTACCGGTCAGAGACCGGTTTGTGTTCATCTGCACAGGTTTGCCAAACAGAGTCTGGATCAAACTAGAAAATCCAGAAGGATGAATAAACACAGAAATCTAACTTTGTCTCGAATAAAAACAGCGCTCTAAAGTCTCATTTAAAAGTCTCATTTTGGATTACTTTACATTTGGACTTTTAAACATCACAGCAACTAATTGGGAGTCAAAATAAGTGTAAAGTGTCTCTATTTATTCAAAATTCAATAGTCAAAAAATGGTCTACTGGACATGGCACTATGGCAATACTATAATATTTTGGGGGCAGACCATTACAATAATATAGCAATTGGGGGGGCAATACCATAACAATACTATAGTCTTTTGGGAGCAGTACCATAACAATAATATAGTATTTGGGGGGCAATACCATGTTTTGGACATGTTCCTTGGCAATACTATAGTATTTTGGGAGCAGTACCATAACAATACTATAGTATTTGGGGGGTAATACCATGTTTTTGGACATGTACCATGGCAGTATAGTAGTATTTTGGGAGCAATACCAATTTTTGGACATGTACCATGACAATAATATAGTATTTTGGGAGCAATACCATGTTTTGGACATGTACCATGACAATACTATAGTATTTTGGGAGCAGTACCATAAGAATTATATAGGATTTTTGGGGTAATACCATGTTTTGGACATGTACCATGGCAGTACCATAGTATTTTGGGAGCAATACCATGTTTTGGACATGTACCATGACAATACTATAGTATTTTGGGAGCAGTACCATAAGAATTATATAGGATTTTTGGGGTAATACCATGTTTTGGACATGTACCATGGCAGTACCATAGTATTTTGGGAGCAATACCATGTTTTGGACATGTATCATGACAATACTATAGTATTTTGGGAGCTGTACCATAAGAATTCTATAGTATTTTGGGGGTAATACCATGTTTTTAGACATGTACCATGGCAACACTATAGTAGATCGGGGGTAATACCATGTTTATGTACTGTATTGGCAAATTTTAAGCAGCCACCAACATACATCGCTGACACTCTTTGAACGACTATCTAAATAAACTTAAGTTGTTAGTACCTTTTAAGGAGGAGATGAGCAGGATGGAAAGAGATGAGCAAGGCAGGATGGATGGATCAAACTAATAATTTTCCAAAATGGATTCCAGTAATCCATACAAAGGTTAGAGCAGGGTTGAAAAATACAAACTCAAGATCAAATAATCAAAAGGAAAATAGCAGAGCAAATAGCCTTAAATAACTTATATGCCTAGTAGGTTGATAGGGTGCTTCTTTGTTCTCTGTTCTCTAGCTAAAAAGGTGAGAAGCGGCCACTTTAACTTCACTGCCTTCTCACTGTCTATCAAAATAAAAGTCAAAAAAACCCTCATATAAAAAAATATTTTAGCACTCCTATAACCTAAATAACAAAATAAATAATGGCTCCAACATGTACATTTACCATGGGAATACTATAGTTTTAGGGGTTATGTCATCTTTTTGGACATATGTCATGGTGTCATGTCTATAGTATCTGGGGAGCAATACCATGTTTTTTGGACATGCACCAAGCCAGTGCTATAATATTTTGGAAAAGGTACTATATAAAATGGAAATTAAAATAACAAAATAGAGTAAAGGTTTTTCCACTGACTAAAAAGTACCATGGTATTATCAAAGGTCTTCTGGGCATGGTAATACAGCAATACTATGATTTTTTTTCATGAAAGCGTACTTGCTGAATGCAGATTAGTCTGAAATAAAAACAGTCTGGTCTAGTTGTTATCTAAAGTCCACATGATAACTAGATTAATCAGTTTCAAGGAGGTTGATTGCAAACATGCTGCGTCCTTCTCACTATTGTTGTTACTCTTATAATAGTTACGGGTCAAATGTGGGAAGCTGATATTTTATCAGCATAAAAAGGCAAACAGAAGAACATGGAGACAGTTTTTCTTGGCGTCCAGACCGAGAGAGGAGACTGACCTCAGAGGAATTCTTTTGATAGTCAAGACTAAACATGCGGTCGGACTGACAGTGATTGAACTGCTAAGATGGATTCATACTGGACCAGTTTGGGAAACCTGTTTGCAAACAGTCATTATTCTGTCTAGTCGTGCTAAAATAACACAGCAGCTTTAAATACGCAGTACTGGTGATGTACTATGAGTATAGGTTGTTAATTTGTTTGTGGAACAGAATAAACTGCAAACAATTTGATATTTTTGTCCACCAAATCCATAAATGCATTGCTAATATTATGACCAAAAATGGTTCTTCTATTGCATTCTTATGAAAACCTCCATTGGTACCTTTGTTTTTAAAAGTGTAGAAGAACCTTTTTTGGGTTCCCCAAAGAACCTAGCAGTGGTCAGTTCTTAAAAGAACCATTTTTATTAATGTAAAACATATTTTAATATTCTAAAGAAGAGTTTTTGCAATAGAAAAGCTTCATGGATGTTCATGGAACCATAAATGACAAGAACCTTTTTTCAAGAGTGTATGACAAATGGATGTACCCCAAAAAAGACCGATATATAATATTCAACAAGCTCTTTTCATTTTCATGTTCTATTCGCCTTCAGCCATGCCAGAATATAAATAGCCTCATTCATTTCTTTGCTAATGGGGGGGAAGAAGTAATTAATGATGGCAATCATGAATAATGCATTACTATGATAAAGAGATGCTGGTTAATCAGTGGCTGGAAAATGACACTCATTATTTAACCTCAAATTTTCTACATGCTCAGATTACATCTGCATTTATTTCCCTTTAAAACCTGAGCACACAGAGAATATCTGAACCTGAAAAGCATAGGCAGTAAAAGGACTTTTTACTTTAGGAGTTCAGACAAACTCAATCACAGCATCTATTACAGTTTTGATCAACTGCTTACACACTAAATCTTTCCTTGTCATAGTTTCTCTGAAGCAGCAGAAACACACCAAATCTGCAAAACCAGACACATTCTCTGCCTTTGACTCAGTTTTCAGTTTCATAAAACAGCACACTATTCTCTATGTAGCACACAAACATTAACAGGAATCAATATTATGGCAAACGGTTTGCAAATGTTTGCTTTTGAGATGTGTTTGTGATATTATGAATGCAGTGATTCGTTTTACAAGAGATGCGAGGCATTTTGCATTTTGTGTGCAATTCTTGGATTTGTGTGAAGTTTTGAAAATAAGTTTTTGTAAGCAGTTGAAAAAATCTCGGACTCAGTCAAAGCGGATCATTTGTAAAGGAATTACCCCAACACTGCCCAGTAAATAAAACCCAATCAAGAGCGTGATCCCTCGGGATCAACCACAGACCCCACAGGAGGAAGATGAAGACGAGGGGTAATTGAGCTCTAGAACCTTCCCACAGACCGACTTCTGCTTTCGCTCAGCCGTCCGGAGCAATCCAAGCGTTGAGACCTGGAGAAAGTCCAGCTCCAGCCTGCCATTGTGACCCTCTCCTGACTGAACTCTTGGACAGGAGCCTAACATCACATCACAGATCAAATCACAGGACATGCATCCAGCCTGAGCCAATTCATCTCGAGCAGTTTACAGTTACATCAGCGGCATTATTAAATCGATGAGCTACGAATGAATGCTAAACATTGACTGAGCAAATCGCATGAATAACTTGATTATCTTGATTACTTCACAATTTGGACATTATAAACCTCATAGTAACAGAATGGGAAGTGCAAACCGACTTAAAAGCATGAAAGCACCATGGTATTATTTTCTGGATATGGCATTATGGCAATACTATACACTCACCGGCCACTTATTAGGTACACCTTGCTAGGAGGGTTTGGACCAA
>QVTF01022313.1:0-30000 GCA_003573665.1 Oxygymnocypris stewartii
TGCCAATAGAGCTGTTGTGAGATGATCGTCTTTTGTAGAGTTGACAAGCCCAAGCAGACATAGTTAGGTGGAGTTAGTGTAAATAGCCTCTGCTAACAAGATGGGCTATTTGCATTTAGTGTAAATAGACACACAAATTGTAATGATATTTCACAATATTACTGCTTATCAAATAAATGCAGCCTTAGTGAGAAAGGATCTTATTTAAAAATTATTTACAAATCTTAACAACCCCAAACTTTTGAACGCCAGTATATATATGTCAACCTGTGTAGGACTGAACAGACTTACGTGGACACCTCTGCAATGTGTTTATGTCTCAGAGTCATCCACAGGTCATCATCTTCATCCAACATTACCTCCTTCATTCGAGTTTCACCCATTCCACTGGTCTCATACCTGATTAACACATATGCACCTTCAGCATCAGTAAACTGCCACATCGCACATGATGGATGGAGATATTATTAACATCAGGAAAAGTGAACCACTTGGACTTGACCGAAGGTCAGTCGAAATGATCGGAGTGACCTCCGAGCAGTATATAGATGAATTATAAACTGTTGGAGTTATTACTGGTAGACATCATTCTCAATGGGCAGCAGGTCATAGGCCATGGCCTGAATTGTGAGCTCGTGTAGAAGTGGCGAGACAGGGTCAAAACCCCGATCCAGAATCAATAGCTGGGAACGTGCTTTATCAGGTCCCTGTGAAAGAGAGGAAAAAAGAAAGAGACAAAGTTGGAGCACAAAACAGTACATAAAGGAATTAAAGTTGGACAGTGAGAAATTAAGGTCACTGATGCCAGACAGAAGCAGTTTATTTTTATCATCTGAGACAAAATATTGTGCTACAAGCTCTGAGACTCACCTCTCCCAAAGTGGGGTCATCTGCTTTGTAACCGTCTAGTTTATCCTGAAGCATCTGGGCTAGGACTGCATTGTCTTTGTACTCCCTTCAAAATACAGCAACATACTCAATCATGATGTGGACAGTCACTGATCTTCTAGATAAAATCGAATCACTATAATTTGCTATATCTGTTTTTTTTAAATAACAGTTGTGTGCTTGTGTTTTTATATTTTCTCTGCAGATGGCTTATGATGCTTGCAGTTACATCAGCAGATGGTGTTTATGAGAATGTGAGATTGATGGTAAAACGTTCGTGTGTCTGTTTCTTCTTCCTCTCTCACCCTCTGTATCTAACAGCTGGGTACTCTTTCAGTGTGGAGCACAAGGTGGCTAGTTGCTCGGCTAAACGTTCCAACACCTGGTTCTTTACATCAGCTTTAAACGGGCTGTAGAAATCCTGGAAGGCATCTTGTCTGTCCATTGAAAACACCTGAGAAAAGTGTAGCAAAAATAGATACATTTATTCGTAACATCTCAGATCTTATGAGATTCAAATGCATTCAAACATGTATTTAGGAGTTGAATCATTGAAAATGCATACTGTCGACTAGGTACTATATTTGGTTTGAAACATACCTTTGCGATTGTTGTAAAATATTCAGTTTTAGTATGAATGAAATATATACTGTAAGTAGTTGGTCATTCTGGTACTTTTTTCAGACACTCGTCTCATATCATGTTTTTCGCCTACTGTATAATAGGGAAAAGAGAGAGTCTTTCTCTAAAAACATAGTTTAAAAACATATTTCTCTTAAAACATGGACTCAATAACAAATAGAGATGTAGAACACAAATAGTGTTTCATAAGCAAGTGTGGTGAGATAAAGTGGCTAACGACTTCTCTTTAATCTTCCATGTTAGTTTTTGGCCCAACTAGCCCTAATTCCAACAGACTGACAGAGTATGTAACTGTTATTACCTTATTTGGAAGGGTCATGAATAATAATGTTGAGCTCTGCTCCGATTGGCTGTTTCACAGTACAGCTCATTTCAATAGCTCACACAGCAGGAAGGAAACAGGGGAAAAATATACTTCAATACTTTCTTGCGCAGTTATATCGTTGGGTAGTTATACTAAAATAAAATGCCAGCACCAGGGAGCCGCTAAGAATATGCTGGGCATTGAAGCTGCTTTCGAATGCACGATCGCTTTTTAGTTTCACCTTCACTTTCGAGATTCCCGATCGCACGTGCCCTGTTTATAATATGGAGCGGCAGTACTTACCACACATTTTACAAGATCAGATGCTTGTCAGTGGTGCTCAGGATCTGTAAATCATTCGCCATCATCCTCAGTCTCTCCTTACTTTGTTTATGTGGTAAGTTAAATCTTATGTACTGTTAATGTACAGGCTACCGCTAGCAAGGAGCTAACCATGTCGCTTTAGTGGCTCGCGTTATTTTAATAGAACACGTTATTTGCTTTCCGTGCCTTTCTGGATACACACACCATCCCATCCCTGCACATCACATGCCCTGCACAGCCTGGAACATTATTTTATTTCCATGAGCTGCCCTTTTGATGTTGTCCTTGCTTGTTTCTTCATAATACCTACAGAACTTCTGATGATTCGGCTGGCAGCTGGCCTAGCAACATGGGCGGGTTTATGGCGGCCCAAATGTTTGGGTGTCCGTAACTATTAGTGATCCCGCATGTTACGTCACAGTCGGTATTATGTTCTGATTCACCTATTTTTCAGTGGTCTTTTGCATTCACGAGATTTAGATAAGAAGAAGGAAACAATGGTGTTTGAGGCTCACGGTATGTCATTTCCATGTACAGAACTCTTATTATGCCAAGGGGTAAATACAGTTTTCCATTCTATGCCACCTTTCAAACTATTATAAATCATTTCTGTAATTCCAGAAGTTTCAGAAACTTCTCACACTCTTTTTGGATTTGCATGTCATTACAAGATAAAGGGTTTATTATTTTTATTATTATATTTTCACTCACAAATAGCAGTTTTTTCAGTAATTTCCACCTAATAAAACATTTTAGAGCCTGACATAACTACAAAGTATATACTCATTATAAAAATTTCAATTACTTCGCCGTTTTTAATTTTCTTCTTTTTTCATGACCTTTTTAGGTCTAAAATTTAAAATTGAACATTTTATAGACCATGGGAACCCTTATTCTTTGACTAAAATAAGTCAAAATAAGAGAAACATGATATATGAAATATCTATAAAATAGAGAAATATGATGTCAGTTAACATCTTTAGCTGATTTAGCTTATTTGATGCTTATTTTGTCATATTTTAAATAATTGTAATTTATTTAATTAAATCTTGCAGCCCCCTTGGAAGTGTGCTGGGGGTAGTGGGTAGAGGGTAGTGGGTTCCAGTCTCCCTGGTTGAGAACTTCATCTTAAAATTGATCTGAAATTAAAACTATAAAGTCCCTTATGATATTTTAATTTAAATATTACTGATTCACAGCAGCAGTTTAAAGTTTGAGCCCGCTTGCTAATTTGTAACTGTTTTAGTGCCACGGGTTACCAAGCAGCTTCCAGTCTTCCACATCTCACTGTTGTCCATCTGCTTCATCCACCAATGGATATGTTCATGGATTTTATAGGGCTGTTACTGTCCCATAATCCTCTTTCACAATTAGTAATAACTCATCGATACATCACCTGCCTCGCCTTTGCCTGTATGTGTGTGCCATACTCTGTACATTCTGCATGTTTGGCCAAAAACATGGTTTTCAGATTAATCTACCGCCACATAATAACTACACTATCCTCTTTTCTTCCCTCAGATAGACCTATAATCCATATCAGTGTTGTATCTCTCTCTCCCTATCCTAACACACTAGTCTCAACACACTGCCCCATCTGTCACATGTACTGTACATAACCCTACCGACATCCAACCAAATTCCAACTACACACTCTCACTCATAGGCTGCCCGATGACTCATTGATGGGGCATTAGCCAATGGGGAGCAGGATTAGGATTGGTATAGGCAGGGGCAGATTCAGCCACGCCTCAGGATTAATTTTAGAGGGCAACAGCAGAGGATTGGCGGCACAGAGACAGCTCAACCGAAGCTGGTCCGAATGTTCCAGCATTATACAACCCTTCCCCCCACATCTCCATACATCCTTCTTTCTCGAGTCTCAGGGTGTAAAGAAGAAGCTACTCACCTGTGATTCATAGGGCAGGAAGGCGATGTTAATCTCAGTCAGTGTCTTTATGGCTTTAGAGGCACGGGATTTACTTATCAAGTTGAACAAAGTGTCTGGGATTGCTAAAATCAAAAATAAAAACAGAGATAAATATTCTAGATAAAAGTAGATGTGGTAGACAACAGTTGCTGACATGCAAAAAAACTAAACACACTCACTGTCTGTGAAGAACACGTGTGCCCCTCTATATATGGGATTACGGGGGTCTCTGAAGTCATTGATGAGTCCCTCAACTGACTGTTGATAACACAGACATATTTATTCATTTATAATACAAATTCTACCATTCAAAATTTTTGGATCGGTAAGATTGTTAAAATGTTTTTAAAGTATATTATGCTGACCACGTATGGCAAGCCGATTTGACTTTTATTCCTTCAAAGGATATTCATTCTTAAAAAAAAACAAAAAACACTATTTAAAATGCTAATTCTTGATATCAATAATTACATTTTTGATATGAAGAATTAAATTCTTGATATCTGTAATTGTATTTAGCTAGTTAAATGTCACCATAGGCTGCCATTAAAATGTAATTACAATTTCACATATCAGAAATACAATTCTTACTAGTAAAAATGTATATTCTTGATATCAACAATTTAATAGTCACTAGTGAAAATATATATTCTGATATCTGAAAATGTATGTCTGATATCAACAATCGGGAGGGTAATTTAATCAAGAATTTCATTATTTATATAAAAAATTAACATTGTCAATAGTGACAATTAAATTGTTGATATCAAGAACAGACATTTTTACTAGTAAGAATTTATTTCTGATATGTGAAATTGGAATTTCAACTGAATTAATTTAATTCTCGATATCAACAATTGATTTTGAATGGCAGCCTATCAATAGTTACATTTAACTAGTGAAAATACAATTACAGATTGAATTGTTGATATCAAGAATTTGCATTTTTAATAGTGGAAAGCAATTGCTGATATCAAAAATAGCCATTGTTACTAGTAGAAATCTAATTCCTGATATCAAAAATGAGCATTTTAACTAGTAAAATTTGTATTGTTGATATCAATAATTCATATCCTGTGAAGGAATAATAGTCAAAACGGCTTGCCATAGACCAAGGCTGCATTTATTTGATCAAAAATAAAAACAGTTATTACTCCAGTCTTCAGTGTCACATGATCCTTCAGAAATAATTCTCAAATGCTGATTTATGCTCAAGAATAATTTCTTATTATCAATATTGAAAACAGAATTCTAAATCTTTTGCAACTTTATAAATGTCTTTACTGTTCCTTCATCGAATGAATGCATCCTTGCTGTAATTACAATTGATAACATTTCACTTTTGTATTGTATATAAGTAACTATCATCTTGTGTATGTTGGGGATATAATACAAAGTCCCATACAAGCTCTGTTTTATGACAACGTAAATGAGACAAACCTCATCAGATGGAGTAATGAGATATATGGCTTCCATGGTAGGAAGAGGCTCACGCCGCTTGATTATGTCTTCAACAACTGGAGAAATAAAAGGAAATGGTTATGGAAAAAAAGTTAAGTAGAGCCAAATTGCTGTATGATTTATAGAGCTAAGTGGTTTTGTGGCTGTTTGAAGCATTTCTACAGGAGTAAAACTCACTTGTGATTCCCTCAGACATAATATCAGTCATTCTACAGCATGATGAGACCATTCTCATGCTTAGCTTGTCCACCACCAACGCCTGAGAGAGAACAGTATGCATTATATATGTAGAACAACACGTAACAAATCAAAGACCAGTGTAACACAACATGTTTGAAATGCTGTTCGCCAACATGGGATGCTTGTGGGTATATTTAATGCTGGTTTAGGATGGTCTTTTAAGCAAGAAGGCCTATAATATTACACCAGAGTCATCTTTAATTCAAGATAATTGAAGTGTATTTCACGATTATTTTTATCACACTGCACAGACTAAATAAAGATTGTGTTTTGACACAAACAAATGCTGCACATTTCAGCACATCAATAAAATTTTCATAATCACTGACATATTCTTCAGATCAATTGATGGTGAGAATGATGTGTACCTTCCATTCTCCCTTCTTCTTCGCCTTCTTAATGACGTCATTCATAATCTCTAGCACAAAAAAACAAACAAACATGAAAAACAAAGTGATTTCTGCAAAATGGACATAACAAAAAAGACAATGTTCAGGGAAAATATCAATATTTTGGACAAGAGTCCAAAATTAAATCAAGATTACAGGAAACTTCAAATCTCAAATGCAAGAAAATACCTTATTAAAGAAGAAAATAAATGATAATGACTGTAAAACAAAACCTTACATCCTCTATCCTTGGTTTTTACCAGTGTAATATTGATATTGAGTATATATATCACTGTGATATTGATGTTACAATGTTTAGATATATGTTATAACTTATAAATTAGTCTGAAATAATGAGACCATTGACTTGAGACAGATATCCAGACAAAGATCTTAAATTGCTATATTTTATACTCAATACATGTTAAGAATAT
This sequence comes from Oxygymnocypris stewartii, assembly GCA_003573665.1. Lineage (NCBI taxonomy): Eukaryota > Metazoa > Chordata > Actinopteri > Cypriniformes > Cyprinidae > Oxygymnocypris > Oxygymnocypris stewartii. The sequence continues at coordinate 6,613 of QVTF01022313.1, forward strand.
TGAGAAAAAAAAGTCATTTAAAATGTTTGAGTAAGAAATATACAGTATAGGTGTGTGATAATGGGAGCATGTCTGCCTCGCTTTAAATATATCTGAGAGAATGACACTTCAAATATATCTGTGATAAACACTTCATAATCATACACTCTCTCTGACAGACTTTCTCTTGCACATACAGTCTACTGAGACAACTATGCAGATCTTGCCAAATGTATCAGGTAGAGGTGTTGCTGAGTTTAGACCTTCTCTACTGTTTTTGAATATGTTTATAACAGCAAAATACCCTCTGCAGAGACTAAAGAACATGGTTCTGGGCTGAATTTATTATTATAACATTATGGTTTTCTGCTTAGCATCACATTTAAGTATGATATGAGGATGCATTTTGTCATTTGTTCAATGTGATTTAGTGTAAAGATTGTTTTATTTATTTTTTTGCATTTAGTATTTAGTTAATCATATAATAAGTGCATGATTAAGAAAATTGTATGGAACCACATAATAAAAAAAGAAATTAAATACACCATTCATCTCTTTTATGAGAGCAGAAAATGAAATGGTCAACTTGATTTGTTAGTTTAAATTAAATATATTGTGTGGTGAGAGAGACCCAGCAATCACAGGCCTAATCTCTTCCCAATCCTCTTATACCACCAGCCTCTCTATTTTTGTTCTTCCTCTGTCTCTCTTTCTCCTGCTCTTTGTCACTCCATTTCTCTCTTTGTATATCTTTGCCACTGGATGTGAGTTTTACTGCCCTTTTAAAAGCTCCATTGAATGGCGAAATCCCGAACGCAACAGCTTCCTGCAGTCATATAACACATTTCACAGCCATCGACGCTGGATCTGTCAGTTCTAACACCCAGAGGTGTTGTTGCATTAAATAAACTTGTGAAGAGCTTTACAGGCTATTACTGACATTGTCGAACAACAAATCAACATCCAGTCTGACGACATTTCTGTTTATAAAACGTTGGTGGTGAGATTAAAAAGGGTGGAAACTTTTAGAGATTTAGACTAAAAAAGCGATTGATTGATTAAAAATCAGATACAATATTAATAGTACAAACCAATACGTTCAAAAACAGGAATAGACAAATATCATCCAGCAGCATTTTTGATACATGATGCCTATTATGCTATGACGTGTCATTTTTCCTGATGTTGTTGCAGTAATGAATATGTTGTGCTTGATCTCTACACATTGGCAAAACAAAAGTATAACAAGTATTCACAAGTGATAATTGGTGATGTTTTTCCAAAGAATCTTTAAGATTTAATCAAACCCAGCACCACCCAGAAAGAATGACAAGACAGATGGCAAAAAGTGAATTCTGGCTGTGATGAAAGAAACAATCAGATAATGCATTATGAGCACTGGAAATCTCGTCATGCCTCGTGGTTGTATTTAGAGCCAGAACATATCCAAGGCTACAAAAAAAGTGCATTTATTAAACTGGCATGTCAAAACTGTAAAGGGATGTAGTATAGGACAAATCGAACATCCATTGAGCCTATATAACAAAAGGTGACTAATATTATGGTGTAAAGGAATCACATTCACAATGCTTTGCATAGATAAATATAGTAGATAGAAAAGACAGATATAAAAAAATAAGCACAACAGATGTGAGACTGAACAATTAACATCTAACACCAGCCTTGTTTAATAGATTTTCTTAAGTATTATTTGTATTCAGGCCTATTTTCCAGTCTTTGTGCTTCCACCCAACAGCACTATGAGCCTCCCTCACATCTAGATCCTTAATCCCACAGGACTACACAGATTACTGTGTATCTCCAATCTCCAGTGTGCTTTTTTTAGCTACATCACAATCATTCACATAGTGCAGTATAATTGTAATATAATATAATAAGTGTTACATTTAAATGATTTAAGAAGAGCAGTGTTGTATGAGGATTATGTTGGTGAATTACCAACAGTAACATTTCACTCAACATGTAAACACAACACCAGTGTAAACTTAGTGTAAACTAAGGAAATGTCAATGATACCACAAATTAGAAACATCTGAAATATCACTTTTAAATACATCAAAAAATGAGACCTGAATCAAGTTTAACAAAACATTTCTTACTTTCTCCGACAATCGCCTTGAGCCCCAGAGATGTCATGCTGCCTGCTGTTCTCTCTCCCTGCTGGACTCAGTGTGCGCGCGCTCAGGGCTACAGTTGCTTTAAATGAGATGCGGTGCTTAGGTGCCTGCGTCGATGCCACACGCCTCCGCAGCTCCACTGTTGACACATGCTGCATGTCCTGTAAACTACACACACACACACACACACACACACACACACACGCTGCATGTCCTGTAAACTACACACACACACACACACACACACACACACACACACACACACACACACACACACACACACACACTTCCAGCAGCTTCTGTCATGTATTGATGAAGCATTGAGTTTATTTGCGAGCGGGTTGTTTTGTTTTAATCATGTTTTTGGGTATTGCATACAGTTATATGAACTGCTATCAAAGAAAGGGATTTTAAATTCACATCAAGAAAAAATGAACGTTTGCGCAACAATTGCGTTACAATGCATTTACTGTAGCTGTGCTTCTGTAAGAATACCAGAAAAGAGCACCAGCACCCGCTAGAGGGCAACGTCGTCTTTTATTCTGCCAATGCAAGTGGCCACTTCAGAGAAATGCTTCATTTATTTTAGTGTTTAAAATGTCTATAAATCTCCCTATAAAATTATATTTGTATTTTATTATTTCATGCATTAAAAAAAACATAAATCCGTTTTTTATCCTTCCTACGCTTTATCATAGTGATCGCGGACAATAAAATAATATAACATGTTTATTCAAAATAACAGTTATTTTTCAGAATAAGTTAAATAAAATGGTATGCTTTATTTATTGTGATTTGCATTGCATACATTTTCTTGAATGTCTTAAATTTGATTCATCCAAGGGATTCGATTCTTTTGAATCTTTCGGAAGAGTGTAGGCTTGACTTTAATTGAGCTATATGGAAGAAAATACAGTGACAATAGACTTAGCTTATGAGTTTCAGTTACGTCATTATACCCACTTTTTGTGTATAATAGTTTGTCATTTTCCCACATTCATAACGAGATACATTGCTGTGCTATTTGTCACCTTCCTTTTCTCATACTACAGTCAGTCCTTGAAGTCAAGAAATGCCCTTCCAAAAGTGAGCAACTTTAATTAGTATATAGAGCTGATGGGAACGATTCTTTCAAAGATTTGTTCAAACCCCTTAATTCGCAAACATACCCAGCGTCCCAATGTGCATACTATCCACCCTAAACAGTATTGAAAATGACTAAAATCACATTCAGTTTAGCATGATAGTATGCACATTGGGACGCACCAATGCTTAGAATGATCGCACAGCCCCGCCCCCAATTAGAGGTGAATTCAGAATCCTGCAACCCCGCCCTCAGCACGCTCATGTGTCTCCTAAAGAAACGTGTTTTGACGCAGAAACCGAGCACGCAGTCTCTGCTTCACACGGGACTAAGAAGCTTTAAACCAAGAGTAACGTTAATGGAAAACTAAGCTTTCTTTAATCCAGCGCGGTGCCTGTCAACTCTATATGAAACTCCAGCCACTCTTCCTGCGTTCAAACTAACGTTACTTGAGTAAAAAGAGGGAGGAGCCGCTAAAATCAACTTCAGATATTATAAGAAACCAGCGCCCTGCTGCTACACAGCTACTCCTCTGAGACGAAGTTGACCGATCCAGCAGAATTTGACAACTATCAGCTGCACGATGGGGGATTTGATCTCAACTCATCTGGACGAAGTCAAGCGGGAGGTTATAACAGGTAAGCGCTCTGATGGACGTCTGCTAACCGCGACGCTTTACTTGTTGCCAGACGTAGTAGATAATCAGTCTTGGTATGAAAAAATCTGGTGTTGCGAAAGGGTTGCAATGCAATTTCAGTTAAGGCCAGTGCTGGGGTTTTGGGTGAAAGGGTTTACATTCCAGCTCAAAAAGTAAACGTGGGATAATAAAGTTTGTGCTGTTCCCGCACTAAAGAGAAAGTTTCTTGCGACGTGGCACAGTGTTTCCTGTTATTTTTAAGAAGTTTTAAATAACAGTGCATAAATAATCACTGAGTGATTTAGTGAGAATAAAAAAAAAAAAAAACAAGAGAGAGGGGGGATTAAACTTATAATGCTTCTCCGTTAGGTTCTACAAGATAAATGTGAGTTGCACTACTGTTGATATCTTAAATAATGAAAAAAATAGTTGTTAATAAGTTCGTGTGGGTGGCCTGTATCTCTTCAGAACTTTGTGGCCAGGTGTGGTTTGGGTGGAACAGGTTTGAGTAAATGCTGGCATTCACAGTGGATAATAGCAGAAGATTACCTACCGGTGCTAGAAGTTAACATTTGCATTTAGGAACAAATACAAAAGTTAAATCACAACATATGGACATTTATGTACAAACAAGTCATTTAACTGACATACATGGTCAGTTTGAATTGTTATGGGTATTACATATGAAGTCCTATCAGCATCAAATACAGTGTAGAGCTGTTGTGAATTTTGCTTTAACGTTCAGTATTTCAAGGATGATTTTATGTTTTGTTGTGGTTTTAAATCAAAACTATTACATTTTTGCAACTTTATTTTATAATGCAGTAAATACAGATATTGTACAGCTACATGTGTCTGTAGAGACACTAAACCAAATAATACAATCCTATTATAGAATCCAGATCTACAATGAAATCCTATGGAATTTAGTTTTTTTTAAAATTATTATTATTATTATTATTATTATTATTAATATTGGAAGCTTGTGTGATTTTGCATTAGTCCTTCCTGGTTAATTTATGTCCCTTTAAACTTCTTTGTTACTTTTAACTACTGGATATATTTGCATTAAAAAATTACTAAAAACAAAGGATAATGTAAATATTTTATTTGTTGCTTTAGTCTGGACACATTATCTGGTTGGAGTGTCACTGTAGGAAAATAAAAAGCACAGTATAGCTGCTTATAATTTTGAAACGGTGTAAGATCAAATTGATACTGAGATCGATTTGAGAAATGCAAGAGAGAACTGTTAACTTTGCATTTTCTCTCCTTTTGCACATTTTAAGAGAAGGTACATGTCAGATATGGAATCTCAGGAATGCATGAAGAGCCTAACGGCAGTAAGAAAGCTGTCTGGATGATCTGTCATACTCAACGTTTAGATAACCTTTGTTCAGCAGGCCGTGTATGCTTACACTCATTAGCTAATTCATGGGGTGTGTGACTGACTTCATTTTTCAGGTTCGATAAAAATGTGTGGAACTGTAGTAAAATCTGCCAATATGCGGTCAGCTTGTCAGACAATTTGAAACATCTCCAGTAGGCTATTGTTTGTTGTTGACTGTATGACCTCACCTTTCTCTTGTCAGTAAAAAGGGAGTCCCCCAATCTGAAAAGTGTCCTAGAAAGCCACTTCCTGTAGTCTAGAATGAATGAAGTCATCTTCTCAAAATAGTGGGTAGGGAATAAAATGACTTCAGCACTTCCTGTCTCATATCTTTGAGTTTACAATGTTTGACAGATTTAGTAGCTGCAAATGTTTATTTTACATTCTATCTTATACAATTTATTCTATTTGTATGTTTGTTGAAGCACGTGTTTGTGTCAGATCTTCCATGTTGAAGAGATGGTGACGTTCGAGTCAGTTTGGGAAGTAAATGACACCCCCACACCACTGTTTGAGTAGCTGGGTGGATGAGGGGCTCTTGCAGGAAATGCTTTAATTGAGTGTTCATGGAAGGGTGTTTCTTGGGAAGTTGTAGAACACAGAGCGGATGTTTCTTATAGAACTTTATAGTGAGGTCATAGTGCACAATCCATTCAACTTCCTATGGTGTGTGTGTAGCTCCTATCATATTGCTAATGCTAACTCAACCTCTTCTCGAGTGAACAATTCTTAGTCATACACCGAACTGACTGGAATTTAAGCAAAAATGGAAGTGAGTGGGCAGTTGGCCTGAAAAGTAATCTGGCTGGAATGGCAGTGTCACTGTGGGAAAACAAATTTAGCTTCTTATGTTGAAAGTCATTTCTTCAGAATTAGCATTTGTTCAAGGGTTTATGGACCCCATCAGCAGCCAGTGTGAGTTTAAATGGGAATTTTCCATGATGAACATCGGGCTTGCTCAATGTTGGACTCAGCACCAATGAGGCTCTCAGGACAATTAAAACAAATGATGAGCACAGCATGTTTATAAATCACATCCCGGCATGCTTCACTTACTGTAGCAACAGTTAATCAAAAATCACTGCAATTTGATCATAACTTATACCAAGCATAACTTTTTCATCATTTTTATAAAAGATCTACGACATTGCTGCTTTAAACAAGGCATCTAACATTTCCAAATTCCCACTTGTATGATTTAATATGCACTTTTACTAAGCCCTGACAATATTTCCATAAATTCCAGGAATTCAAAAGCTCACTTCTCAACCAGTACTACATAATCAGGCAATATCATTTATCTAAACTGTTTGTGGTCAAATTCAAAACACATTTGTTAGAAATGTTAATGTAATGTTTTTTAAACTAGATGAGGAGCACATCATGTTGAAATGCACCCGATATGCTAATTTGGCCATGCCACAAAGAGGGGTGTGCATTAATATGTCAATAATTCAGCAGTCTGCAATCAGCTATTCCACATATACCAAAACAAATGTAATGCTGAGTGAAAAATATTATACATTATTGATCAAAGATTTGGGGTCAGTAAGATATTTTTGGAAATAAAAATGTTATCCAACAAAGATGCATTAAATTTATCAAAAGGAGCAGAGAATATATTTATTAGTGCTGGGCAGTGATTAATCGCATCCAAAAAAAAAAAAAAGTGTTCATAATAAATGTGTATTTACGGTGTATATTATGTTTATATATAAAGATGCACACATACAGTATACAATTTGAAAATATTTCATATTTGAAAAAAAATATTTGTATATATATTTATATTCATATAATGTATAGTATATATTTAATATATAAACAGCATATGTTTTCGTAAATATATACATGTGCATGTATTTTTATTTATATATAAATGTGACCCTCCCTGAAAACCCAGCTAAAGTCATTTTTTAAAACCCAGCTAAAGGCTGTTTTCTACAAAAAAAAATCACCCTTCATATGGTAAAGAACATTCTTTGAAAATGTAACCTTTATATCTTTAATATTGACTGAATAAGGTCTTGTCAAAGATTGAAATTATAGTAAAATGAATGGTAGGAATTAAACTTGTCTGTATCTCACAATTCGATTTTGAGACTAGCCTGGATTTCACAGAGAGGGTCTGCATATATATACACACAATAAATATACACAGTGTACACACACACATATTATGTACCCAAATACTTTTATTTTAAATGTCCAGCACTAATATTATAAAATATTGCAGAATATTTATTTCAAATGCAGTTATTTTTTTTAATCAGAAAAATCGTTAGAGTGATATCTGAAGGATCATGTGACACTGAAGTTATGTTCTGTAGTTATGGCTGCTGAAAATTCTCTTTTGCCATCATACAAATATATTAATATAAAACATTATTTTAAATGTTAAAATAAACTGGTATTTCTTTCCCTGACACATTCAAATATAAATGTATACAATTTGTGGCAGGACCAGTGGAATTGTTGGCCAATTAAACATGTTCCTTATGGTTAAGTTAAACCTGCGTAGGCACAGCCCAAGCTGCCATTACTACTTCAGAAGTGTTTAACGAAGAGCATTGTGATATAATGCAGCTATAATATTGTCAGCATTATACTTATTGCTGTGCAATTATAGAAAATTACTCTTGGGAAGTGTCAACCAATCAAAATCAAGAATTCAGGTATTACTCAGAATGATTCATGATCATGCTCTTCTTGAAGGAATCAAACAGGACAATGATCCAAATGTTTTGGGATTTCCTGCTATGAGCTAAAGTGGACAACCCTGAATGACTCCAGCAGACACGCTTACTATGTTTGTATGAATGTAACAAAGGAAAGATGCAGTGTTAGTCCTTACAAAGACTTTTCTGATTGCACTGTTTAAGTGTAATTGAGTTGCTCTGTGGTTTATTGTTTCATTGGCTAATGAAGTGCAAGCAGTATCTTCAGCGTGAGGCTTCGGAGTCTCTCTTTGAAGTGGCTGTTATGCGGTATTGCTAACTTGATTTGTTCTTGAGCTTGTAATGAAATTAAAAAGGAAACAAGGCGTGGCACCAAGCATCACATGAGACTCATTCAGAGAGTGACTCATAAACAAACGGTGCGCACACACACATACACACACAAACGCTCTTAGCCTGAGAGATTCACATGAACACACACATGCCCTCTATCTTGTGGTTTCTTCCCGACCTGGGGCCTAGTTCATAACCATTGTTTTCATTCAACCTCTCAAATAACTGTCTTCTGTGAGCACCCTTTTTCATTGTGAAATGTATAGTAGTGTAAAGTCTTTCCACGCATCATATATGCTGCAAGTCTCCTATGGTCATGAACAACTTCACATTTCCAGGCCTGGAGAGATGCATTGGTCATGTTACTGTTCTCCTTCCCAGAACTTTCAGAGCTTTCACTTTGTCTGCTCTGACATGGACACATTCCAAATAAACGTCCTTTTCCTGTTTCCCCCCCCCCCCCCCCCCCCCGAAGGCCTGCTGCCCCCTGTGTGGTCGGCTTGATGGTATTGTAACTATTCTCACTAGTTGAACCGCTCTTTATGTGTCTGTCTCCCAACCTCCACAATACCAAAGTAGAGCTTGGCAAGATTTAATTCCCACCTTCAGCTTCATGCACATTACTATTTGTTTAGTGTCGAAATCACTGAGAAAAACAACTGCCCAACCCTTACAGTCAGCTCAGTTCCCACCATCACTGTCTGTACATGTATAACTACGCTACCCATAATCCTAAAATGGGCAGTGTCTTGAATAATCAGACAAGTTGATATTATAGAAATTAGTTTTTTTCACAGCAAAGTTTGCAGTGCTGTGATTCATCGGGTGCTAAAACAATGCTGGCAAAATAATAGTTTATAGGCTATACCTTTATTTATTAATACATTGGCTTTTTTTTTTTTGCATGTGTTTCTGTAGTTTTTTTACTTCTTTTTTATGTATTTTTTAAAAAATACTTTCTCATTTAATTTCAGTTAGGCAAAATTCACATTTAATTTATTTTGATGATTTTTTTGTATTTATTAGGAAAGGACAGTATATTATGGCAAAGTGGAGAGAGAGGGGGATGAGATTGGGGAAAGTCCATGAGCCGGGACTCGAACGAGGTTATTGGTACCGCCATTTTTAAAGTGTACATTTTTCATCAAGTGTACTTTTTAAAACAATGCAGATGGTCATGTTGACCTTATTCTCAGCCTCCATGTCTCCTTTTTCACATTCCCCTCTAAGTACTGGCTGCACAACTGCCTAATAGCTTTAGCAGTTCCTTTAATGACATTCTGACTTTATGGGGCAAATATGATAGATTGAGAGAGTTGGTCAGGAGAAATCATAAGCAGAGCTCTGTAGACTTTTTGATCTGCTAAATGCAGAGAGGGAACATTTTAGGGTGTTTCTGTGTGCATTTGACTTGGCAGACTGGTGTATGTAAATGCTAAACTTCAGGACTGTTTATAATTTGCTTTGATCTTTGAACTTGATCGTTTAGCTGTATGGATCTGATTTGTATCAGTCATTCATAGCAATCATATATAACCTTGAAATATCCCCTGCTGTTATTCCAGTTTGTGTTTATTTTCGAAACTGGAGCTATTTTTAATGTGCAGGTGATTTCACTGACCTTTCTTAAGTCTAACCACATTGGGCTTTGAAAGGCAATTAGATTGTTTCTTTTTGACCATTACTAAGTGATTTATATTCCATGCCCCCCTCTAATTTAATGGCATCTTAACATTGTAAGCAAACGGACAGGAATGCTGTTTTTTTGTTCCCTTTCCCTCAGTCTTTCCAAGTGACCGAATGCCTCCAAAGTTTTACAACAAGCCCTACTTAGTCATTTGGAAAACATCCCGCCAGAAAGCAGTCAATAATAATGGAGCTGCCTTTGTTCTTACATTTACATTTACATTTATGCATTTAGCAGACGCTTTTATCCAAAGCGACTTACATTGCATTCAAGTTCTTGTGCCAACCGCAGCGTTGATCTGCTTTTACATGCATGTGAAGGTCAAAGTAGTAAAGCTCAACATTGTAATCTCCTCTTCTGATCAGATACATGGAGCTCGGTGTGAATTGCTGTTAATGTTTAATTCCCATTGATTCATTGTACCATAACTCTGTTGTAGACCTGCAGTGGCCTACAATATATGAAGAGCTCTTTTCCAAAAAGCTATAAATTCATTTTAATAGTTTTCATGAAATGACTTTTTTACCTAGACCCATACATTTTGTTAATATTCAATTTATCCTGTTAAAATGGTCTGTTGGCTCAGTCTGAACATGGTAAACAATGATTGTTAAATGAAACAACAATATTGTCGATTATAAATGCAAAGTTTATAAAACAAATTTTTTCAAAACGCTACAAATCCATCCTTTTTTTTATGTTGGTTTATGTCATAAAAAAGACATCTCGAGCGGGTCTCGAACCCGGGTTTCCGGTGCGGGAGGCGGGCGCTCTAACAAGGAACACCAAAGGCTACAGCCTCTAGAGTCAATCGGTTAAACACCACCTTTACTGGTATACACATCTGTTACATTGACATCCCACAGTGGGTAACCTTCTTTTTTTGATTTTTTTTTGTGATTTTCTTTGTCCAGTCTGCGTTTTCTACCCCCAGGTGTAGGTCTCACTGGCTCATCCAGGCCATCAAAAGTGTTATTAGAGTTTAAAACACTCATTTTGAAGACTGAGCACAAACAAACGCTTCAAAGCGTCGTCATGTTGGATTGCATCGAACGAATTCTGATTGATCGAGAGGATATATCGCATTTAGGCTAAAAACAGGTTCAGCGCTTATAGCGGTTTGGAAAAGAACTGCATCTTGCAGTACATTTTAAACAAGGAAATATAGCGATTTGGCATGAAACATTGACGGAGCAGTGAATAGGTTCAGTACACAGCAAAATGGCATGACGAACTCTTTTTTTTAAATTTGGCGTTTATCGCGTTTTGGAAAAGAGCTCTTCATATGTAAAATCTTAATGGAACTGCCTTCTCATAATATATTTCTTTTTATTGCTGTGTTTAAATAACTTTTTATCAGTGTTTATTATTCAGAATATTTAATTGTAGTATTCATTGATGTTTTACATGAGTTAACTTTATTTATTTGGCTATAGTAGTACACTTACTGTGGAAACCTACCAAGCATGACATGACTTGGAAGGGAATATCTGAGTTTTAGAAAAACAGGGCTGGTTAAGAGATTATTGAATGCAAATATATATTCTACAAGGGGTTTGATCATATTAAGTATGTGCTTTATTTTATGTATATGCTTCCTTTAACTCCAGGTGTATTTATGTTTTATTTTTGGGGAAGTGTATTTTTGTGAACTAATAGACCGGTTGAGATTATTGTTTGGAATATGAAAACATTCTTTATACTTTAGGTCTAACTTATCTTTAATAGAATACTGTGTAATGTATATAATTAATAATCATATTCATTAAGTGTGTATGTGTGTGGGTCTTAGCACGGACAGGGGAGCTGATGGGAGAGTTTGGTCGGCTATATGAGCAGCAGTATGTAGTCGCTCTCTTTAACAAGATGCGCTTTGACATCGAGGGTGGAGGAGGACCTCAGAATCAGCTCCTGCACAGGAAGGTAAAGCCCTTTTTCTATTCCTCTTTTTCACTTATACCTTACAAAGAGCTACACAAATAAAATCCGGGTTATTTCTCATAGGACTGGTGGTCTGTGATGTCAAACCATGTTGAATTGGGGAAAAATGTCTGTTTGAAAATGCATAAATTGCATTGACATTGAAACTGTAGTCTTATCATAGTATGACCCTTTAAAGTAGAGTTTGTACACTTTTCATTCATCCATGGGGGGGGGGCAGGTTGCATTTCTGTGGACAGACTACACTGGGTCGGCAAAGTAAACACAAATTAAGTACTCCTAGTCTAACATCTCTCTACATAATCTATAATTAGTGTGCTGGGTCCTTAGTGAAAATAGAGGGACAACTGTCTCTTTCTCACGGTCTCTCTGCTTAAACCGTACCTTTTTTGAACCACACTTCAATTCTTGTGTTTCTTAGGTGCCTCTTCAGAATAAGTCCATCTTCTCAGGTGCTTTGTTCCAGTATCTAGAAGAGAACAAAAAATGGAGGAATCGTTTTCTCTTTATTCCTGACTCGTACAACATCAACTATTATGAAAACAAACAGGTAATGAGTATAATAAAACAAAATACAACAATTTGGAATTGGCTGATAATCGTCCATCCTAAAGGCACCATTAACCGTTTAATGATTCCAGAAGTTTAAATGAAGATATGCATTTAATGTTTTATTTATTAATTTGACATAAAACAACTTTCTTTATCTGTTTCTTTTAATTTAGGCCCATGACAGAGGGCTGCATCCTAAAGGCACCATTAACTGTGCTGGCTACAGGGTCCTGACCTCTATGGAAGAATATCTCGAGCTCCTTAACACCAGCCTACCAGGTCAGTCTGAAGGAATGAGAGGAAAATGAAAGATGGGAAAACCTCAGAGAGGAAAAGAGTTATTTAGGAATGTTTCCAAAAGAATGTCAAGCTCTATAAAACTAAGCAAAAGTTACTGGCTCACCGGTTTCACTAGTGTCATGTTGGCAGGACAGAGAAGTTAAAAGATTAGATAACTGTACAGTCAAGGTCAGTAGATGACTGTCACACAAGACTCATTTGAACATGTATAATGTTTGTCATGTGGTTATGACATTTAAAACCAAATATGTATTAACTGTGTACTCCCTGTAAGTGCCTTGCTATCATTAAAAAATAATTTTGTGTGTACTTGCAGCCTTTTAAATAAATGTAGAGTTGAGCCAGAGTCTAGATAGGAAATGGAGTGTAAAGTAATTGGCTGTGATCTTTGTATGTTGTGCAGCTGTAGTCATGATGACTGTGGTGATCTTCGCATAAGGATTCTTTTAATAGAATATTGAATCATGTAACATGCGTTTTGCAGGTGTAAAAGCTAAAGTTGGCAGTTCTCCATTCCTGAAATGTGCGACGCAGTTTCCTCTCATTCTCTGGCATCCTTATGCTCGTCACTACTATTTCTGCGTGATGACTGAGACAGAGCAGCAAAAGTGGAACGCTGTCTTTCAAGACTGTGTCAGGCACACCAACAATGGTGAGTCTTAACTCTGTTCTTTAAAACAGCTGTGCTAGAGGGGAACGTGGACACTGTCTCTTTAACACAAAGAGACACATTTTTAAGGCATGACTTGTTACTTCAGGTAATCGGCTTTTATTACAGTGATTGTTATTCTCTTGTTTGTGAGGATAAGCCGCTTTCAGACTTGCTAGATTGACTGATGAGCTGTTTCATAAATCAGCTCTTTTAGGCAGCAGTTTATCAAAAAGGAAACTCGAGCGGAACGTTTGGCATGGTTCATGGTATTAATTTGGCCTGTTTGATAATAGAAAGTTTGCAGCTCAAGGCTGTAAAAAGAGTCAGATGAGATCATAGGGAAAGCTGGAGATTCATTCTCTGTATGTAAGCTCTATGACTGTTTATTCTGTAGAGCTTCTGTAACTGTATATAATTAGCAGAAATTATAGTATTTCACTATAAATGTCACTTTCTGTGTTTTGTATATGCCCATTAATGTGATCTAAGCAGACATTTATTTGTTTCTTAATTCTAGTCAGTCAGTTCCCAGGCTGGACATGTATGTTTTGCACAAAAATCTTGGTTGTATTTCTTGACGATATGCTTGGATTTAAGTTTATAAATCTTAGTCAGGTATTTGCTCATGTAAAAACAGTTAAACCATGCATAAGGCTATCAGAAAGTTAATTGTTACTGTGAGAGTTTTGCACTTTCACAGTGATGTCATTGTTAGATTACTTGATATGCTGTTTTTCAGGCCACTCAAATGAGAGTATACACTGTAAAAAGTGATTAGTTGACTTGACTTAATTTTTTTAGGAAACCCATTCATTGCCTTAAAATTAAGTAAATAATTGTTTTTAATTATTATTTACTTAAGAATTTTAAGGCAACGGGTTGCATATATAATTATTAGAAATTAACACACAAACATGCTGTGCCAATATTTTTGCTGTTGTGGGATGGCATTGGTGCCTGTATATTTTACAACTTGTTGCCAATAGCCATACATTTATTTAAGGGATCTAATGCTAATATACCAAGCTACTTGAACTACTAAAATAAACGTTTTACCTTCAAATGTACTGATAACCACCATAATAATACAAGTGGTCAGGGGTGCCTGCAGCGTGCTCAAGCGTGCTCACAGATTAAAACAACAGAGAACAAAACAGCGTTGGACGCAGTGGATTTGAGCCTTGCACAGGCCTAAAATATAGACCCATAGCCTGGCCTTGTCCGACCGCTTATCAGTCTTCTCGTCCCGAGTCCGCCTGCTTAGAGCTCGTCTTTTTTCTCCTTCTCCCAAAACAGCTTATACTACTGATTCAGCTATTTAAAAAAAGTTTGTTTGGAGCATTTTTCTGTTCGTTAAATGTAGGCTTTTATTATTATTAATTTTTTTTTTTTTTTGTAATGACTATGCGACCAGCGCCAGACAGTAAGTTGATCATAGCCTATGTTTGATCAATTTAGCCTTCGCAAATCATCACGACTTGCCTTAAAATCTGTGGATATAAAACAGCTCAAGCATATCACAAACATTAGTTTAAATGTTTAACCTAGATAAATGTGCACTGTTAGATGCTTATCCAATCGTTCGTGCAGAGAGTTGAAGCTGAAGCGTGCTTTGCAGGACATGGAGGCGCCAGTGCGATTACTTGCATTGAAAAACAACTTCAAATAGGCTATGCAATCATTTTTGATCATTAAGGTAAGAGTAATACATTATTCGGAACTGTAAAGTGTCTACTTTTATTTGTGTGCACTCACAGTATCAACATATCAATATACAAATGTTGCTTTTATCAAATAAATGGAAAACAGAGGATGTGCTTTCTGCCATCTCGGTCTTGAACCCAAGTCAGATAATGAGGAAGAACCAAATTGCCTATCACAGCTATGCTGACGATACCCAGATCTACCTAGCCTTATCTCCAAATGATTATAGCCCCATTGACTCCCTCTGCCAATGCATTGATGAAATTAACAGTTGGATGTGCCAAAACTTTCTTCAGTTAAACAAGGAGACAACTGAAGTCATTGCATTTGGAAACAAAGATGAAGTTCTCAAGGTGAATGCATACCTTGACTCTAGGGGTCAAACAACTAAAAATCAAGTCAGAAATCTTGGGGTGATTCTGGAGACAGACCTTAGTTTTAGTAGTCATGTCAAAGCAGTAACTAAATCAGCATACTATCATCTCAAAAACATTGCAAGAATTAGATGTTTTGTTTCCAGTCATGACTTGGAGAAACTTGTTCATGCCTTTATCACCAGCAGGGTGGATTATTGTAATGGTCTCCTCACCGGCCTTCCAAAGAAGACCATTAGACAGCTGCAGCTCATCCAGAACGCTGCTGCCAGGATTCTGACTAGAACCAGAAAATCTGAGCATATCACACCAGTCCTCAGGTCCTTACACTGGCTTCCAGTTACATTTAGGATCGATTTTAAAGTACTTTTACTCGTTTTTAAGTCGCTCAATGGTCTAGGACCTAAATATATGGCAGATATGCTCACTGAATATAAACCTAACAGATCACTCAGATCATTAGGATCGAGTCAGTTAGAAATACCAAGGGTTCACACAAAACAAGGGGAGTCCGCTTTTAGTTATTATGCCGCCCGCAGCTGGAACCAGCTTCCAGAAGAGATCAGATGTGCTAAAACATTAGCCCCATTTAAATCCAGACTCAAAACTCATCTATTTAGCTGTGCATTTGTTGAATGAGCACTGTGCTACGTCCCAACTGACTGCATTATTTTATGTATAATCATTTTCTATTTAACTGTTTTAAATCTCATTTTAAATCAATTTCTATATCATTTTAAAATTCCTTGTTTTATTATTTTTAACTTCTTGTTTTTATTGCTGTGAATGATTATTTCACTTTCTTTTATGTAAAGCACTTTGAATTACCAATGTGTATGAAATGTGCTATACAAATAAACTTGCCTTGCCTTGCCTTGCCTTGAACCCGAGAAACTCAGCGAATTGCCTATAATTGCTATAATAAAATGTCCTATAATTGTATAGCTGCTTATATTTTTATTTTGCTCTGTTGTGACATTGAGGAAATCTTCCCACTGGTTAATCAACATGTTGTCACACCGGTTATACCGGTATCACCGTGGTGTGGGGTCGTTTGAGTTTTCCCTCTTTTCCTAACTTTCCTTTGCTTAAATAGCTTATAAAAGCACCGTGCACATTTTACGTTAACTTTGAAGAAATTAAATTCAAGCAACAACAAAATACAACGTAGAACATCAAACTTTTATTAACAAAACAAATAAAAATACACCATGCTATATGCCTAATAAAAATGACAAATAACGTAAGCCTACACAAAGTTTAAATATACAAAACTAAAAATCAGTTAAGAATGAGGAACAAACAATTATGAAACGAAGAACATTTATTAGCAAAAATTAATAAGAAAGTTTGCAGGGACGGCATACACCTTGATGTAAAATAATGGGAAAAAATCACACTGTTTAAATAAATGATAAACGAATGTTTTCTTATTAAACATTATCACTTAGATCAGGGATGCCCAATACATCGATCGCGAAGGCAATGCGGGAAGATCGCGCTTTAGGTCAGTGGCACTGGTTCTCAACCGGGGGGGCGAGAGATATAACTATAATATACAGTATTCACTAATATTATGACTCGCATGTTAAGTAATTAAAAAATATATAGGCTATAAATAAATAACAGTACCACCTCTCTACGTATTCTGTGTTTCGGAGCGTTTCTTATTCTGTGTAATACAGACTGAACGGCGGCTCAAAACAGCTGTATGAGCATATGATACGAAAACTACAGCTCTCGGCTGGATAAAAGAAGCCAGTGTCACAATAGTAGTCTACAGTTTTGATGGGCGACTATTGTAATCAAGGTAAAGCTGATTACAGTGACGTGATCGTGCATTAGGCGCACGTTATGTCCATTTATAAATGATGCGCAAACGAACCGTGTATGTGCGCTCTCGGCTCACTCATCACTATAAAATTATATTTCTGCTTGAATACAGCTCAGTATATTCACATAGTGGAATACAGCGAGTGTTTTATAACGGATGCTCGCGTGTGTTGAAGTTTGTGAGGATCAGTGGTGTTAATGTGCATACGGGCATCAGAGGCTCCAGACAGCTTGTTCTTCCAGAGGAACTACTGATGGCATCGTGAATAGTCATTTTATTTTTTATTATTAAATTAATGCAATATAAAGATACATCCCAACCATCCTTTTTAATTATTTATTTAATATTTATTTACTTTTCACTTGGTAGATCTCGGTGAGTTTCTCATGTGGAAAGTAGATCCGTACACAAAAGTGTGGGCACCCTTGATTTAGATTAATGTCAGACTCCGAAGTCAACAGGCTTTAAATGGCTGCTTTTACATTTAGTTTTGAAATTCTTCCGCCATCGTCTTGTCTGTGTCACCTCACTCTTCTTGTCAGTCATCTTTCTTTATGTGATAAATGAAATCTGATCTGTGATGTAAAGGTCTGCGCGGGACTCTTTTTTTTTTTTGTCCCGCTCCCGCAAGGTTTTATTCCGCACCCACCCGCTCCCGCGATATATTCACTGTTTGTTCACATTTCTGATGAAATAGAGATAGGCTAACAAATAAAAGTTTAGTCTACATAAAATTATTTATTGTATTCGTCTTGTTGTCAAGAGTCTTGAATTTATTGACAGAAAAATGTCAATAACATTTTGCTGCCAACACGGAACAAAGTGTCACAGAGAGAAAAAATAAGTTATACAAAAATTGTCATTAGTTTAGGCTAACATTCAGCCTACAACACAATAGGAAAACAATTAGGTTTAGCCTAATAGCTATTTTATTAGTCTTGTCAAAATACTAAATTCATTTAACATCTTGCTGTTAACACAGTGAAAAGTCCAGCAGAGAAAAATAAATAAATTCGACAGTCTGTCATTTAAAATGATAGAATAAGCATAATACAAGAAAAAAGGAAAGATAAGTTGAACGTCCTTCAAGGACATCGCATCCACACTTTGCTCCATCCTTATTCTGATCTGTCACTAATCACAACCTGCCTGTTCTGTCTGAGAGCTGTATATTATATCTGCTAGCTTGCTCAGAGCATCGTTGCACATGCTGTGCTCAGACCCCGCAAATAAAAGGAAGCACTGGTTCATGCGTGCAGCATGTGCATAATGGTCCGAGTGCAGGCTGTACTGGTGCTCGATAAGAATAAAGCGCAGATATGCTGTTCTGAAAGGACGTCGGGAACGGGATATTGGTAGACCGCCCGCTCCAGTTCAAATTGCAAGTTACTGACCGTTACCACGTTGTATTCGGGAAATTAATCCCGCGGCTAAATCCGACCTAGACTGCTGTGATACACGGCTATCGTTCGTTCGGTGAGCTGCATTGAGCAGCAGCATTCAGTTTGAATTGTAGTGTCCTCTTGCTGAACTAAATAATATTTCTTACTATAAAAAAAATCTAAACGACGGTGGGGGACGGAGCCGCAGTGGGCAAGTGACGTAACGGTGTTGTGGCTTAACACCGGTATAACCGCCAACACCGCCTATCGCGGCAATCCTATTCTGAATACCTTAAAATTTTAAGCATTTTCTTCAGCGTAGTTTTGTCTGATAGGCTAGGTCTATGTGAATTATTTATTAGCCTATTCTTTTTAAATTCTTTTAAAGCAGCTTTAAAAATTGCATTCCAGATGCTTTAAAAAACTTTTCACTATACATTTTACAGGTAGCTTGAATGTAAAACATTGTCATGAATTTGTTGTCTTCCATTTGTAAAATAGCTTAATTGTTGTAGGATAACCCGATCTCACGTTGAAGGCACGCATAGCACGATTTTCTGTTTCTATTTGGCATAGTCTATTTATATGCAGAAATTGACTTTGGCGTCCAAAAGACAGATAAGTTCATAATTAATGGTAAACAATAATACGGGACACATATAGCTACTATTTGAGCTGAAGATGAATCCCTGGAAGATAGGATTCAGAGATGAATCCCTGGAACCCCCCCCCCCTCGAAAAACACGAAGTCTGCCATATGTAATTTTTTCCGGTAACGTAGACTAATCATGTTCCGTACACAACGATGTTCCGTACATATGACGTTTTAGCGCCAATCGCTAATTAATACTTCCAGGTTGTGCATAAACTATTTGTCATCTTTATTTCTCCCTCTTTCACCCCCAAACAAGACAGTGACTCACCCACCTGCCGTTTATTTTAGTGTTGTAATAAATACTATTTGACTTACCGAGGCAGATAACATGGCTAATTAACTAGCTAACATCAACTAGTTTCCCCCCTCACGTTACTTCACTGAGAAGGGAATAGCTGACTGAAGTACTACATTTCTGCGATTTAGTACAATAATTACATGTAGCTGGTATCACATAACATGTGTATCACGTCTATACATTTAAGCCTCCTGCTGCCGTTGTTTACATCTGTTCAAAATCATGACATTTTATAAAACAAACTTTGCCATTGTTAGTGTTGTACGGAGAGAGACCGTGTGTGTGTGTGTGAGACATTGGCCACCATCATGGTAACACACATGACATTAAAATAATGAAATAAAAATGTACTAAGCTGAAAATGTAACTCCACATGCTGTAATGTACATTACTAATAGCAAAAATAAGAAGAAATAAAATAGGTTGGGCTATATAAAATAGAATCTTGTGTTGTGTCACAGGAATTTCTGGCAATGTCATCTCACTGTTTTCATTGTAAATTAGATGGTAATTTGTAGTTTTTACATCCACAAAAGATAAATTAAACCATACAGTAAAAGTACATATAATGTGATTTGTTAAACCATTTGAAGTTTTTCGCTGAAAATGGAAAAGTAATTTAAATGTAGCTGTTTTTTTACTGTAGCATATTTTTTTTACTGTATTGTTCTATCAAATTTACTAACTTTTCATTGCAGTTTAGGGTGGTTTTCAAATGAAGTGATGTTGAGGGGGGTCCCGCTATGGTCTTCCTATGGTATAGCCTATGTGTGTGGGAGAGACGTCTGATGGTCTTCACACTAATTGATGTAATAGAAATTCAGTCTAATTTTACTTAAGTTATTGTATTTGTTGTGTGTGAGGTTCTCATAGATGTCTCATGATGGCTTCCACGGCTGCTAGAGCTGTTTTCTCTCTGCTGTAGTCCAGATTCCAGAGTGGTCACTGCTGGGGCTGTTAACCCATAATTCAGTTTGGATGGGAGGCTGCCGAGAGGGAATGCACACTTGCGGCGAGGGCTGTAATGTCCCTTGGGGTATTAAGGCGGCCATCTGAAAGTGTGTGTGTGTGTTAAAGTTAGCCAAATCCCTGCTGTGTGTAGTATGTTCTGAATGCAAGCACATCTGCAGAGCCTTTTTCCCAAATAAGGAATGGTTTAGTTCTGGTTAAGTTCTTTGATATTCATTAGTCTGTTTAAGAGGTTCTCTGACATTTAAAATTTGTTAGACTGGCGTTTCCTATGCTCGCGGTTTAATAAGAAGTTTAGCTGTTAGTGGAAACACTGCGCTTCTAGAGAGGTGACCGTGACCATTTTGACATTACAAATAATCCTTTTATCTCTCCGTCTCTGTTTATCACAGACACTAATAGGAATGGATAGGTGAAGCATGCAGTAAACGCAGTGCTTAATTTCTGGAATTTATCTAAACCCTGTGCTCAGTTCAGTATCTGTATTGATTGCTTTTAACAGCAGAACAAACACTCTTTGTAGTGTTATGTAACTTTGGTCTGATTCATTGGTTGAAAAGATGTTTATGTGAGTATGTACCTGGTCACCATGACAGTTTAAGGCAAGCCCTGCAGAAGGAGTGTAGGTTTAAGTAATTCGTAATGGGCTGTGTTGTTCATAATTTGACTAATGATGTGATTGCCCTTCCATTTTACCTGTCAAAATCACATTCATTATGTGCAGTTGAAGTCAAAAGTTTACACACACCTTGCAAAATGTTGATTATTTTACCAAGTAAGAGGAATCATACAAAATGCATGCTATTGTTTTAGTACTGGCCAGGCACATGTCTTCAATATGGTTATGGGTGAGCATTGTGTCAGAACTGTGTTGGTTCAAATTGCACTTCTACATAAAGAGCTAAATGTGATGTGCAACTTCATATATTAAACTGCATATAACAGCTCATCTGTGTCCTAAAATGTGTCAGGATATTAGGAACATGCAATGATCCGATAGGATGGTGTTATTCTGTGACTGGATGCCCAGAGGAGTAAACCCAAGCGTGCATGAACAGTTAGATCAGGGCTGGGTCCTAACAAGTCACAGCATGTTTTTGGAAGTGCCTCATTTACATGAACAGTGTTTAAAACCACTTAATTATAAGGTTGTGGGAGAAACCCATGCACCTGGCTTGTTGAGTTCTGCAGGCTCGTGCTGTCATGAGCAATCTGTTTGCACTGCACTGGTGGCCCAGTAAAGTCTGGAATGCAATGGCAATTAATTTAACCATGCTGTCCGTTGTTTTTTTTTAGTCTGATCTTCTCTGTGTGATTTTTGGCTTGGACGAGAGAGGCTTTAAAAGGAATAGTTCACCCAAAAATGAAAATATACTCACCCTCAGGCGATCCATGATGTAGATTAATTTTTTTATAGATTTACAGGAATGTAGCATTACATCTCTTCATTGGATTCTCTGGACTTCTACAGTGAATGGGTGCCATCAGAATGAGAGCTGATTAATATATATATATATATATATATATATATATATATATATATGATTAACTAGTAATATAATGCTCAATTTCTCCAATAATTTACATCTTGGATTGCCTGAGGTTGGATACGGTTTCACCAAGTATTTTTCTTTTTTCTTTTTACATTTAATGTCACACACCTTACTTAATTCTGTTATTTATGGTAATGAGATGGCCTACACAAAGTTGTTAGACTGTGTCTCAAGTCCCACAGAGATGTATAATGTATATGGTGCATGTCAGCCTTGGGAGAAGTTTTTATTAGGCAACTGAACAGGTTTACAGGCATCTTAATGAATTAAGTCCAGGTGGTTTTAAACCTCTCCAGTGTCCAGACACAAAGTTGCTCTTTGAAAGCCTATTGAATGTCATCGTAAAGGCCTTAGATTGACAACCTGACTAAAGCTACACAAATATGTGGAAATACTCATTGTACAGGAATTCAAATTATTCTGACTATTTATGCACAGTTACATTACACAGGGAACTTAGCCTAGTGTTATCCAACCAAAGTATCATGTTGTACAAGGTATTTATCAGCTCATTGGTGTCATAGGGTTATCAGGGCATAGCGTGTAAGGAGGATTTTTTTTTTTTTATCAAAGATCCTCATTTTTCTCTCATTGTACTTTGATCATCTGGTGCTTTTGGACTGACTTAAGATCAGTTGTTTTCACGGTGACTGCGCCAGAATTAGCCACCCGTTACGCTTGTTCTCTAGTTTTTGCATAACACTTCTTAGGTTATGCCCAGATGGTCATAAATCTGTTTGTTTTATTTTGTTTATTTTATTCATTTTTTTTTGCCAGAATAAATGACCCATAATATGGTCTCTTGTTTTTGTTAACACCTCCCCAGTTTTTCCTTTGTGTTCATGAATATACTTACTATGTGCATTTATTTTACTTTATAACACTCTCTGGCTCTCTCTGCTGTGTTCATAAACATGCTTGCCCATGTGTGCATGCACTCACAAATGCATCAAGCTGTGCTGATGTGGAGTGCTGGACTTCCTGCCTGTTCTCCTCCAGCCCCCCACACCAGCCTGCTTGAACTTCCTCTCTTTGTAAGGGTTCAGGCACTCATGCACACATACTGTATGTACAGGAGGATTTTATAATGTGTCATCATAATTAACATATATGAAACCGATTGTCAGAGCACCGAACTCGAGATAGATTGTGTTCGATTCACACATCAGAGACATAATTTCTCTAAGACTCATCAGTATCCTGTGGTAACTATGGCATTGTTTAGGGAAATACCATGGTAACGGATGA
>QVTF01022313.1:32500-57298 GCA_003573665.1 Oxygymnocypris stewartii
GCAGCTTTAACAGATAATCTGATAAAGAATTATGTTGAATAATAAAGTAAAAAAAAAGAGCATTTCGGTGTTTAACCTGTGATCCTCCTGCCAGTATCACAGTAGTATTATTTTCCTTCTTAGCTGTGTTCTGTAATGCCATTTTTTTCTGTCTGGAACGAGTGAAACGAATACAAAGAGAGACATCATGTGAAAGTCGTAGGAGTGCGTCCTCTTGTAACTTGTGACTCAAACCACGTTCACAATATTTCTGGTTGAATAATAGAGGTTAAGCCTACACTGGTTTATTTTTCTTTATTTTAAAAGTCCTTATTTTAAGCTAGGTTTCCTGTTATATCTTAAATACATACCCTCCAGACCTAAAGGAACTGGATATGTCATTCAAACACATGCAGTGTTTTAGAACTTAGATGTTTCATAATTGATGTTGATTTTAATAAAGGCACATGTTAAAGTGGTGTTTTATATCACACACTTTCAGTTTTATAATTGTCTTCCCAGATCCTTGCCAATCTTGTCATGGAGACCCTCCTCCCTGAGATGAGAGACCTCATTACCCCCAAACTGAAGGGCAAGTTGCATGAGAGACAGAGGAATTGGATGCTGGTATGTCACAAGTTTTTGATTTACTAGCATGGAAGAAATGTTTTGTTTACTATTTTATTTTACAACGGAGTATAATATGTGGTTCAGAGCTGTACAATACAGCTGTGGCTGTAGCCCAAAAAGCATTTCTGAAAAAACCTGGATGTATTACAGTGGATTCGGTTTCATTTTTTGGTCAGATATCAGATGCAGTGTACGGGCTGGTTCAGAGCCAGACTCAGGCGCAGTATGAAGCCGTAGTGCAGAGCTGTGAAGCAGGTTGCCCCCCACTGGAAACCACCATCCGCACAGACATGGACCAGATCATCACTTCCAAAGAACATGTGACCAGCAAAATAAGAGGTAACTTTAACTGGAAATGTGTTCCTTCATTTAAAAGTGGCACAGGTGTCAAATAGCTTACCTGGAATTAAACCTGCCAAACATTTAACTGAAGAAACCTGACACTGGATCATATCAAGTTTCTATCGATCCACTTTCAAGGAAGATTATTTACAAGGAATTATGAAAGAAGGCAGATGACGAATGACACATTTTGACAGCTTACCTTAAGTCATATTGATAAATGACATAACATATTATGGCAAAGATTTAACCCTTTAAGGGCACAATGTCTTAAATTTGCTGTGCATATGCAATGATAGCAGATTCTATATTTATTAGGTTTTATGCTGTACTTCAATCACACTGTTTTGATCCCTAAACTCACTTAATCCCATTCACTACAATAATTTAGCAATTTGTATTTTTGTTTGTTTCTTTTTAACACAGTAGTTTTAAATGTGTAGTATTTATATTACTATAAATATTGGCTTATTGCCAGAATTTCAATGTCCGTGCCTCCCTAGCATTTTGCCATTATACAACTGAATACATTTTTCTGTTTGTCTAGCACTTGTGCTGCCCAAGGCAGAGAAGCTTCTGAAGGTGAGTATCCAGCCGTACATCGGCTCAATCCTGGAAGCGCTGATGGAGCCCACCAGCAGAGGCTTCTTTGAGGTGCGAGACGTGTTCTTCAGAGAACTGGTAGACATGAGCAAGAACCTCCTCAATGACGGCACCAAGGAAAAACTTGGAGAGGTAACAAAGTCCCCCTCATGACATCTGGTTACACATTCATTGCTAATAGGCTCCTGAGCCATGACTTTGACTTTGCCATGGCTTCTCTTCTGCCTTTGGTGTCCAGCACATGGAGAAGATCTCCATGCTAGCCTTCCATCCTGTGAAGATGCAGAGCTGCTATGAAAAGATGGAGACTCTGAGTTTAGAGGGACTTCAGCAGCGCTTTGACGTTTCCAGTCCCTCTGTGTTTGTCCAAAGAGCCCAAATCCTAATGCGAGAGGTCAGTCATCTTTGAACCGAGAACAGCAGCAAACTCTGAATAATTTTTATTTTAAACAAAAACCACTAGTAATGGCAAGTACTCTAAAACAGTACGAATAAATGTACCACACTTATGAGCTATTTAAGTATATGTGATCAAGATGGTTCGTTAAACTGCAGCTGGTTTGAAGAAGTATACAAATGTCTCAGTTAACAGGGTATTGTACTTTTGTGGGCAAATCATGCGGTTTGTGTTTGTCAATGTGCCACTTAGGGTTTGGTTTGTGGTTTTGGTGTCTATGCCCTGAGGAGGTATGTGCTGTTGTGGTAGAGATGTTAAACCTCATCTGGTCACTAAATTACATAGCTACAGTTTTAAACACTAGCATATGACAGATTTTGAGCCATATAAAGAAAGGTGTGTCTTTTATATAAAGTGCTAATCATGCTTTAGCACTTTATTTTTAATACATTTTTTACAACAGAGACTGATTTTCAAAGCACAGGGAGTGGAGGAACAAGACTGAACTTGCATTGTAAATAATGTTACTCCAACCTTTCCACCCTCTTTGTGTGGTGAAATATGCCTCCTTGTGGTAAGAATGAATAAAAGATGTGGACACGGTCTATTGTCTATTTCTTTTCCATGAATCTTTTCACACTTGGCTAAAGGCTAAGAAAACAGATTGGCAATGACTTTTGGAAACTAGCGTTGACTCATCCATACTGCAAATTGAGGCAAAAATCTGGGCAAAAGTTATGTTGCGTATTCTTGCCTTAAGGATATATATTCATCTGTTTCGTGCAGCAAATGGATGATGCGGTGTACACATTTGAGCAGCTCTTGCACCAAAGTTTGGAGGGCCAGGAACAGGAGGATCTCTGTAAAACCATCCAGCGGTGTGAGGATCGTGTCATCAAGGTGAAACAGAACGTCCATCTGCCCTATCTTTTATTTTAAAACCAGTAGGTTCTTGTTTAATATTTATGAAATGTGTATTGTTTTTTTAAACTTTGATGTCCAGAAATTTGACTACGACAGCAGCACAGTTCGTAAGAAGTTCTTCAGAGAGGCTCTTCTGCAGATTTTCATCCCTTACATGCTGAAACAGCTCTCCCCATCATGCTCTGCTGTAAGTCTTGGCTCTGGTATAGCAATAATGCATTATCCAATCTAAAACTACTCTGAAAATATTTAAAGTCATTATATTGTTTTGGCAGGAACTCCCTCGTTTCCAGGAGCTCATTTTTGAGGATTTCTCTCGTTTCATTCTGGTGGAAAACATATTTGAGGAGGTGGTGCTGCACACAGTAATGAAAGATATAATGATGGGTAAGACCTTTTTACAAACCATGAAGATTAAAACATTTAAAGTAGTGATTTATTGGAAGTAGTTATGTACATCCAAGTAAAACTGATTATTGCTAAATAAAAATGTTGGGCGGGTACTTGGTTCCATTGGTCTTGTATTTGCTTGTGGAGGAGCTTGTGTTTGATTTTCATAAAATGTTATGTATTAATAAAAGTAAAAAAGCTGCTTCAATTGAGAACATTTAATCTGGAAATATTAGTTATAATATAAAAGTTATTCTTCACATTCTTAAAAGGCCTTTTACTTAAGGTAGGAGTTATCAAAATACACAAGGCATGTGGCAGATTGTGTACAACAGGTTTTTCAGCAACATTTTGATCATGTCCATCATTTAGAGGCCTTATAAATTTGGACTAAATGATTGGAAAAGTCAGGCATATGTCACCACCTTGTAATGTCTGAACATTACAAGCTCAAAATAAAACTTGCATGGGTGAATAGTTTACCATAAGATCTTGCAAGCTTTTACAAAATACCTTCATACTAACATTATGCCCTTATAAACTTTCCTTCGGTGTTCCAGCTGTGAAGGAAGCAGCCGTCCAGAGGAGACACAACCTGTACCGAGACAGCATCGTTTTGACCAACAGCGACCCTAACCTTCACCTGCTTGGGGAGAATTCTCCCATCGACTGGGCTGAGGAATATGGAGGAGGCCTGGAGGAGGTGGATGAAGAACACGCAGGAGATCCGGAGGTTCAAAAACGCCGCAGGATGAAGCAGGTGGTCTCCATGATCCATATAGAAGGCAGTGCCTCTGTGCTGCCCAATGAATCATGCCTGGAAGTGCCCTCTGTAGACAATATTCCAGAAGAGAAGACGGAGGTACATTCATACACCTCATTATCCCAAAAGTCAGAGAAGCAAGTGCCCAATGGAACCAAAGAGGATGTGAACAAAAATGGGGTTGATGACAAATCACCAACAAACCGAAGTATACTAATAGAGGAAGAAAGCACAACAGAAAGGTCACTTCAGGGCACATTGAGCGAGTCAGCCATAGACTGTGCCATACAGGAAATCGAGAAAGCAGTACAGGAAGAGGAACATGAAGTCAGGACACAGAAAACTGCGGAGTTGACATCAAAAGAGGAAGCTGCAGCCGAGGAGGTAAAACCCACCTCAAATTGTGAAGAAGGGGCCCGACTAAACCCAGCAGACACAAACAACGATACAACTTCAAGCACTGAGAAGCCTTCGGATTCACCAGTAAGGGAAGTGGAAGCAGTGACACCATCAGACCAACAGGAAAATCCCATTACTGTGAGCATTCAAGACTCCCATATGGAGAATCCCATCGCTCCATCACAGCACGACGACAACGGATTCCAGTCGCCCGCTAATGAAGCAGCCGAGGAGGAGCATCAAGTGGGAAAGGAGGAATGCAATGACTCTGAAACCGGAGAGGACACTGGGAAGGGAGAAAGTGCGCATATGGATCACCAGTGAAATATCTCATGAACTCTGTTCATTTACTGTGTGTTTATGCCTGTAAACAGTGAGTAAATGAATCAACCACTGCTCTAAAACGACTTTTTGACTGAGTGACAGGAGCTTTTTGGTGGCGTTTTTGCCCATGAAACACTTTTGTCTCACTACTCTGACTGAATAGACATTGTTGTCTATATCTTTTTGCATGCACACTGTTGCATTATTTTTGCACTTAAAAAACAACATCACTCTTAGTTGGAGCTGGGCTCAAATATGAACACATCCTAGGTCAAAATCTCTTCACCTTTCTGATCACGATATTCACCTTTATTAGAGATCTCCGTTCCTAGTTTAGTGTCATTTCACTTGTGCATGGTTCAGAATAACAGACTGCAGAAGAATATCCTTGCATTGGAAACCAGCCACATTTTGCCTCGTTATGATAGTATGTGGTGTCTTATTTAAATATGCATGTCGTATCTGAGGCTTGTTGCTAATGATACAGTACTGCCTTGCCAGAATTCACACTAAAGACACAATTTTTAACATCAACTTTTTAAGTGGTTTGTTTTATGCATCAGTGAGGTGAAGCAAAGCATCTTTTTTGACAGGATGTCTGTTGAGTTCCCTGCACAGCAGACATTTAGTTAGCGAACTAATACTTGCTGGAACGCCGAACAAGCTGCATTTAGTGAAAGCTTGTTTAAGACTGGAGTGTTGCTTGCATTGCTGCAGCTGGTGGAGTAAGCATTATTTAAACACTGCTGTCATTTGTTGTGATTACAGAATTGACTGCATAGATTTTTCATTAACCAGGTCAAACAAGTGTAACTGACTGTAAGTAATTTTCATATGATGCTTTTTCCCTCCCTTTTCATAGTTCAATCTGTGGATTTTTTTTAAGTGCACTTTGTAATTGCATTATGATATTAGTATCGTCTCGGTTACACATGCAGGTATAGTTTGTTCATGCAGAAGATTGCTCTATCGGTTGTGGGTCCTAGTGGAAATAAGTGACATGTTAGGATGCTTTGATTTAAGTGCAGGTGGCTTTTGTAAAAGGGAATCCAGCAGATGAGAGCCATTCAATTGGTTTTCATATTAATACAGAGCCACTGTTCAAATTTAACTTCCAAACAAATTATTGATGTGTAAAATGTTATCAATAGGTTCTGATTCATGTATCTGACCACAACAGCTTCCTAATGTCTTCTATTCTGACTTTTTAAAGTAATTTTATCTATGAAATGACAACAATTAAACTTTTAATTAACGTAATTGGATATTTTTATTTATTAGTTACAGCACTTGGTACTATACATTATCATGACCTTTTTAATTGCATCCTGCCCAAATCCTTTTGTGTTATTATTGTATTATGTTTTGGAACAATAAATCAATATCACTGAAAGACTGCATATTTTTGCCTTTAAGCTGATGTTTGCTGAATAGTATTTGATAACTAAAACGTGGCTTAGTGTATCGGTCACACCAGCAGGCGGCAGTGCAAACGTTTGTCCTGTCACCACAGATTTCGATTTTGATTCACCTCAGTGAGTCGAATCTTTTGAATTCGTTCACAGTGAAGAGGTCGTGTTCGTTATATGGGTTCAAAAATACTCCATCGTTGCCAGTACTTTGTATATAGTGCTGTCTGTGCGCGCCATTATAGTAAGCTTTTGAAGGCAGGGAAGCAATCACCTACAAAAGAGAGAAATCTAAGTTAGCGCAAATAATCATCACGAGAACCATTCGCTCAATTTATTCATGTATTTATACAAATTTCTTCACGAAAGAAACGCTTGTTTATTAATTTTAAAAAGGGTATTTTGAATGGAATTGTGTAATATGTATAATTTGAGTCTTTTATTGTGACAGGACCACAAAACCAGTCATGATTTTTTGAAAATTAGATTTATAAATAAGACATGCATAAAGTTTCCATTGATGTATGGTTCAGGGCAATATTTGGTTGACAACTATTTGGGAATCTGGAATCTGAGGGTGCAAAAGATATACCTTTATATTGAGAGAATCGGTTATTACTAATTCAAAATTAAGTTTTGATACATTTACGATAGGGAAAATAAATGTAGATTTGATACATTTTACATATCTTCATAATGATTTTTGGCATAAAAGAAAAATCGATAATTTTGACCCATATGTTGTCTATTGCTGCAAATATACCCGTACGACTTATGACTGTTTTTGTGATCCAGGGTCAAACCTTATTTTAATATTTGGTTTTTTAGGTTACATTTATACATGACATTTTGCTCATTAATTGTTCGAGATATTTCAACTCCAACACCCGCATTTGGCGTTATACTCCCATAACGATATCCCCAACATGCACCTGTTAAAATAATATTTATTTACTTTAGAGGAGTGGACCAAAAACATCCTGACGTGATGACGACATGAGCGTAGCCTGAGCGCACAGCTCTGGTATTTTCCCCGCTCAGAGAGAGAGAGAGGGAGAGAGAGATCATCATCTCAAGCAGCGCACAGCCACCAGCATCAGCATCGGTGGTGGACGCGCACTGAATGATCTGAACACTTCCTACCGACTGCACACTTGAGAGTAATTGCACAGAAACTACAGTCAAAGGCTTTTCACAACTGTGGTACGGGGGAATGATAAACCCCGGATACCCCGGACCGTTGTACTGTTCATAAGGATGCGATCACTGAGCCCACCGTGGGCCTCGCTACTCACCGAGGCTTTCCTCATCACAACAGTCGCCGTCAGCGCTGCAATGGCAGGTAAGTCACGCTTAATTCAACTTATTTACGGGTAACGTGATGCCAGACTGGTATCTTGGGTTAAATAAACACTATCTGGCTATTCATATAGCCCACAATAGCTTGTGCAGCCACATAGTGGGGATGTGTTTTCTATATTTTGCTTGTTCTACACATGTGCACTGCAAGTGTTTGTAAAAGTAATAATTAGACTATTCGAGTGTCTTTACAGCAGACTTATTTTAAATAATAAATAATAGTAGAAAGTTTTTGCTGCCATTCAGTGCCTGAAGGTTCTTTTATTTTAAATAAATTCAGGATTCTTAGAATTGTCTTTGATTTATATAAATTATTCTGCTGTTTGAAAAACAAATTAAATTTGGTCTGAGTGTGAGATGTAATAAAATCTTATGGTACATGGAGAAGAGTAAATCTGCTCTGTGACGCAAGTGGGAGAGATATGGACACCCCGGTTATCCATATGTTTGTCCATTTTGGGAAATGTGCGCACTCTTCGGTGCATTCACATTATTTTGATGTCATCATGAGTTTCCCACTTTGCACTTAAGATATACCGTCAATAATGGGCGTAACCACCATATACTTTGGGGGGGACGTGTCCCCCCGAATATTGGAAAAATACCAATCTGTCCCCCCCAATAATAGGCCTATTATATTGTAATATGTGGCATATGATATGCCCTCCTTTTATGAACCCTGGTTGTAGCCTAGTGGATCTGTTGTTATTTCCGATTTACTTTCAATTTAGGAAAAACAAGGGAAACAAAACTGTGTGACCACCCCCCCTCGATTGTACACTTGGTTGAGCCCGTAAACGCCGGCTTGCGGCATCGTTTGAAAAAAACGCTCAGTCCGACTGTCACTGGTGCTTAAATGAAATGAAGGTAGGAGCTAAAAGAAAGAAGCAGGACGAGCAGACGGACATTCGTAAGCAAGTAGACACCTAAAAAATAGTGCCATGGTCAAAAATACCGCGGCAATTTTTGAATAAATGTGAAAAAATATCCTGTTTAAATGGCTCAGTATTATAGCTAGGTAGCTAGCATGATACCCTGAAAATAGGCTGAATAATGAACTGCTGGAGTCACAGGCCAAGGAGTTCCCGCACTTCCCACTCCATTGATAAGCCTCTATTCATTCGTTGATGGCCTGGCCTGTTTGTTTTTACGATCTGATCCGCGACTGAACTTAAAAAAAAAATCTGGGGGAGGGCTCACATTTGGACCCCCCCAATATCTATACCATGGTTACGCCCCTGCCGTCAATGTCCTGTAACGTCATAGCATTTATTGACACGCACACCCCAAGGGCTATTCTTTAACCCCTCAGCATTGTGTAATGGAAAAAGGCAATCAGCAGACAGCAATGAGAACTCCAGACCCTGACACATTCCTCCTGCCACTCAGGTCTGGGCCATAAATAAGAACAATAAGAATGTAGAACACTAGAGTCCCTCAAACCACAAGACCAAAGACAGCCTGGAAACTCAAGGAAAAGCTGAACCACAAAGGACCTTTTTCATTGTGCAAGACCTTGCATTCACATCTGATGCTTACTTGGATATTTATTTAATTCCTGTTGTATATTTTCAGCAGCTGAAAGGATACATTATTACAGAATACAAAAACGAGGCTACCATCGTATTGCCAAACAGTTTTTAACTAATATGGGTGTATTCTTTGAGAAATTAACATTGGAGTACCATGCACCATGTAACAAAAATCATTGTTATAATTTAGTACTATCTAGAACTATTTCATCTGATAATAGCGATTATTTAATTTTTTTTTATTATCTGTATATTTAATTGTTTATATTAAATTGCAATTTAATTTTAATTGATGATGCTCTCTCCTTTGGCCCTCATGTCCAGCAACTGGTGAGAAGACTGAAAATGAACTTGGGCGTCTTTTAGAATTAAACTTTTATGTCTGTACTGGACTATGGTGATGTTATGTATATGCATGAATCTTCTCAGAGTTGACATGCTTTAGACCCTGTTTATCATGGTGCACTGAGGTTTATAACACATCTAAAAACCCTCACTCATCATTGTGAGTTGTATGCTCGGGTTGGATGGTCTGCTTTGTCCATCTAAAAGTTAAAATACTGGCATGTTTTTATTTATAAATCTATCCTTCTGGGTATACTTCCCTCATATCTTCATACTTCTGTAAAAAATCTGTTCTAGCTATAGCCTTTTTCTTATTGTTTGTTCCAGTGGTACGTTCTGAATTGGGGGGAAAGTCATTAAATTAGCTTGCGCCTTTGCCTGGAATAATTAGCAAATTTAAGTTACAGCTTAGGAAGCTGGTTTCACTAGATGTTTTTAAGTGATTTAAATAACTTGGAGACGGAAACATTGGCTGTAGATGTTTTGACTAGTTATGTTTTGATATCCTTTTTGGGGGGAAATTGATTTAAATTATAACGTGTATGGATGTTATATTTTAAACCCACGTGAGCTGTGTTACTGTCAATCTTGGCCAAGTGATGCTCTTGTAAACATATTTTTAAGTCCTTCTTTCTTGGTAAAATATAGGTTATAATAAAATACCCAAACACATTAGTTAATGACTGTTGAAGGAAATATTTATCTAGAAAATGTCCAAATTATATCCATTTTCATATTGTACATTACAATGATACCTACATTTAAAATGATTAGATTTCTTTATTTCAAAGAGGTAATTCAATTCCTCAAGATGTTGTTGTTTTAAAAAAATATGGTGCTACACAACTAGAGAAAACATAAAAAGGACTGTGTTGGAAAAATAGAAAACCTCAATGCACTGGGTTTGATTCCATGGGGTAGGGGTGTGACGAGACACTTATCCCACAAGACGAGACATGAGACTGGGTTCACGAGAACGAGAGAGAGAGACAAGATTTTCTGACTTAAAAAAAATCCTCGATGAAATTACATAGGGAAAAGTTTTTAATTCAACTGATAAAACACAAAATACAAAGAATTTGGGTACATTTTGAAATCAACTTGTACTTTATGAAATTAAACTTCTATTTTAATTAATTATATGCAGTAATAAGCAACATGTGAGCTAGAGCTGCACTTTTCAGAATAATTGAGAATCACAATTTTTTTAATAACTTGCAGATCACGATAATGAAAAAAAATTAGAAAACTAAACAAAATAACAATTTACTAGTGGTTCTGAGAAAATGTTCATTGTTTAAGTTTTTTAACAATATAAATGTAAAAAAAATGGAGTCAGTGTCTCAGTTCATAAAGACTTGTTTCACTATTGGAATCTCGTGAATTCACTGTCAAATACATTTTTTAAACGGGTTGTCGCCACCTCCTGTCAGAAGATAAGTGTTACAATACAACACTTAAGTGTTAAGATACTTTCATTTTGAAAGCTACTGTAGACAATATGTGTTTATACCCAAACTATAAACTTTTATGCCAGTAGGCCCACTTCTGTTATTTAAATGTCTGTAACACAGAAATAATTGTGTGGTTGAAAATGCCGTTTGTGTTGCTCTTTCTGGATCAGCAGCAGCAGAGATTCAATGCAGATTTGAATGTCTTTAAGACGCTTACGATGTGAAACAAGTGTTAGTGGAGTTAGTGTGAGCAGCGCGTGTTTTGTCGCAACCCATATCAGGGAATGACAGCATTCACATCGGAAGCGTGATGATGGCTGACCCCTGATTAATTTACATAGGCAGCTACAAAACGTGCTTCTCACGATCCACTGACACTCGCGATGTTAAACAGTCGTAATAGATATAGCGGAATCGTTGTCATTCAGGAATAAGATCGCGTGGGTGTTTGAATCAAGATTGCAATTTTTTTAATGATTAATGGTGCAGCTCTAAAGTACACACGGCAAAATGTTTTGCGAGGATATTGTCACATTCTCGCGAGATACATCTGATCTCATGAGATCTTGTGGCACGAGATCTCGTCACATCCCTAAAATGCTATCTGTAGATTACACAAAACCCCTGGAGCTGTCAAAACTGTTTGCTGACAAATAATCAGGCATCTTGGTGCAGGTGGCACAGTAAATATTTATAATGTCAACATTGTAAACAATAAAAATAATTATCAAACATATTCTTTAATTTATTTAAAATAGTATAGAATTGTATTACTTGCCATTTTCAGCCATAGCCATATCATTTTTTTGTGCTGTAGCAGTTTCAAAAACAGATGAAGAGAGTTGAAGTTGCATAAAGTGACTGTGTCCATGGTAGATGATATTTAACCAGAAGCAAAAACATTTTATTTAAGCTCTTGTGAGTTGACAGGGCTTTGCTCACACTGTAGAGGAGCTGTGAAGTTGATAATTGACTATCTAATGAGAAAGAAGACAATTTAACTAACCTTCAAAAATGAGCGCTCTAAATGTTTTTTCTTTCTGAGAACTTGTATAGAAGCAGTTATGCAACCACAGAGATATAATCCAATATAGATAATTTAGATGCAGAGGGAAGAGTTAGGCGTTGGTGCTATTGCCAAAGAGAGGAACAAAAAAAGATAAGAAACCATGAGAGAAAAAGTGAATGGCAGTTCTGAATAAGGATCCCAAGGTCTACACCAAAGAAGCTAAATATTACACTGGATAAAAGTTCTTAATCTGTTTATCTTGTTTTGCCAGTGTAAATATTTAAGCTAAATATCCTCTGAACTCTTCAGCCAAAAACTCAATCTCAGGCTACCCAAAATGAAGATGAGTTTGTTTGTTCACCAATGGATCCTCCTCATCCTGCTGTTGAGTATCCAAACAGCTGATAAAAATGTTGCATTAATTAAAAAGTAATCCACATGACTCCAGTTCATCAATTAACTTATGAAGCGAAAGCAGACTAGGGCAAAAGAAAAAGAAAGCTGAGTAAGGCCCCGTTTAAACTAGTGAGTTTTTGTTTTAAAATGCTTAACTTTTGCTACGGTTACGCCTATCGTTTACACTACTCCGGTGTTCTCCACCCTCGAAAACAGAGGCTTTTAAAAACGCTGCAGACCCCGTTTTAGTTTGAAAACTAAACTTGCGTTTCAGTGTAAACGGACCAAAACTGAGTTTTTTGAAAACGATGGCCTTTCTGCCCACATTCTCTCTGCGTATCCTTGATGACCATGTAAACAATAACATCATGCCCATTGTGGTCATAGGTGTATATATACATAGATGCCTCATTAGCGACTGTTTCTATGGGCTGCTATACATAAGCCAACCACCATATTGTAGCGGTGTTGACTTGATGTAATTAACCATAGTAATCACTAGGGTTGTGCACAAATAATTATTATTATCTGTAATTATTATTCGAACAATTAAAACACTATTCAAATTTTTCCGTGTGTTAATTTGCTGGCCATACATGTAGGGAATCCATGATAAATCCTAAGCAGTTATAACTACATGCACTGGGTGGCGCTGCGGAGCGTGTTAACAAGTTGATAGTATCATCTACCTCGTGAAGTTTGGATTTACTTTAATCTAAATGATCTGACAAAATGTAATTACTTCTGATCAAATGAATTAGTGAAACTGATTAGTGGTCACAATATCACCACTACAATGAGAAATCATGAAATCCAAACCCAGTCGACTGAGGAAAGACCGCTGTCCATCATTGCATTCATGACTTCAGGTAAGCGCAGCTGTTTTCCGATTGAGCTAAGAAGAGAGTTTATCTGAAAGTGAAATTATCTTCACACTAGGGCTGTCAATCGATTAAAAATATTGAATTGCGATTAATCGCATGATTGTCACGAGTTAACTCGCAATGAATCGTTTGTTACTTTTTTTTTTTAACCTTATTTAGTTTCTGAGAATCACCAGTAACGTTACTGCCGCGCGAGGTCTTGCTCTCCCCAGCGTGCGCACACACCTCTCTCTCTCTCTTTGTGCTTCAGCTTGGTTCAACTCGCGGCAGCTGAAGAGCAGCACTTTCAGTTAAACAGATATTATGTTGCTTGAATGAATTCAGAAATCGTGACAAAAACTTGATAATTAAAAATAACGTCTTTCTTATTAAACCTCATTTAAATAAACAAATATTAGAATATTCGTTTTTTTATGAGCCCGAATATTTGAATGCAAAATTGTTGGAAAGTGCCCAGCCCTAGTAATCACTGAATATTCGAAAGATGCCACAATCATGCACAGAACAGCTCTGTGCAAACTGACAGTATTGGTGAATGACGTAAAAAAATAATAATTTAGAATTATGCCAGGCATGTGGCTCTGGGCCTTTTTTAAGCACTCAGAAATGTTGTATCTAAAGAGATTAATGCAGTTAATATCTGAGTCTGTCTTTCCTTTTGCTGATGTTGCCTCCTGTACGAGATGCTCTGATTTAATGCCTGGAGTGCAGGAAGTCTCTCTCGTTTTCTCTGTTTCTAACTGCTCCCTGTGTGTTTGAGTTGTGGTCTCGCATGTGTGCATGAGTTTGTGTGACTTCATGAAGACACGTCAGACTTAAGCTGCCATGAAAGAGGGTGAGATGTTTTAAGCAGCCCATCGGATTGACTGTAATCCTCGTGCATGCAAGATATGTTCTGTTATTCTAATCTCGCTTCAAAGTAGAAGCCTAAATCTAAAATTTGCACAGCACCATTTTGAGAGTGAAGAGATCTGGCGTCAAGTTGAGTGTTGTTCTCTCTTGCTCTATAATCTTTGTGTATATTTTAACTACAGGAGAGATGTCTGGTATAATAAGTATAAATTCGGTTGTTCTGTCACTCTTCATTGTTTCAGTTTTGCTGCTCAATTTTGTTGTAAGAATGGGACACAATAGAGAAATGTGTTATTGAGACACAAAGGTTACAGCTGCCATTCAATAGTTGCACCATAGAGATCATCCATCATGAATATTCTCAAACTGTCTGCTGCTTTCTTTCACTCTAAGCTATTATTCTCTTTTTTTCTTTCTTTTCTTTCCCCACTCGCCTTAATGTGTTGCTTTCTGCTTTGTGTATTATTTGTTTTTGCTTATCTGTTTTCTATTTTTCAAGGTGTTCTCTCTCTTTTAACCCTCAGAAACCATATTCACTAAGGTTTAACAACAGCACAAATTGACATGTATCATAACAACCTGTTTGACAGGAAAATATTTTATGTAAATATTTAAAATATATTTTCAGAATCTCCCAGCATGCCAAATTCACACAACATGGTAGCTGTCTGTTGACATCATTGAATACAATTTAACAATCTTAAATATTTGTTTTGTATGGAGCCCCTCACATGACATGCAAGAAAAAAATATAATAATTGTGTGCACGATTTAGCAAATCGAGCAAACTAATTAGTAAATCGTGTGTACAATTTATAAATTGAGGGAACAAAATAATAAATCATGCACTATTTAGCCTACAATTTTTTCCCTGCATGCCATGTGCGGGGCTCCATGGTTTTGTTATTAAAATATATTAGTTGAAAATACAATTTAAACATTACAAAAATGAAATAAGAAATTAATTTAATAGATCAAATATAAATATTCCAAACCATTTTCAGCAGAGCATAATGCAATTTAGAGAACTTATTATAGTTGCAGCTGAGATATACTGCTCAGAACACCTGTGATATATATGGACTTTTAAATATGGATTTTAGTCATTTAAAGGGAAGTCAGCGAGGTTTGGGAATGAGCCCAGAATCATGAAACGGGAGCATGACGTGAACATAAACAAATATCAGCTCCTTTGCTTGCTGAAAAGGCTTCCTCATGAAAGGAAAGTCAGAGTACCACAATATACACTACTGTTCAATAGTTTGGGGGTAAGATTTTTTTAATACTTTTAAAATGTTTTAAAATAAGCTCCGTCATGCATCAAAACACGACAGCAATGTTATGCATTATTATAGCGATTTAAACTTTTTTTTTACTTTAATATATTTTAAAATATATAAATTCTTAATTTGTGAATTTTGTTTCTGTGATGGCAAAGCTGTATTTTCATCAGTCCAATCTTCGGTGTCACACGATCTTTCAGAAATCAGTCTCATTTGCTGATCTACTGCTCAAGACATTTTATTATTATTATTATTATCTCAACTGAAAATTGAAATTCACAATATTTTTTTGTGGAAACCATGATGCATTTTTTTCTGGATTATTTGAGGCATGTAAAGTTCAGAAGAACAATGTGTATTTTAAATCGAAGTCTAAAGGTTAAAAAGGTTAAAAAACAGTATTTTTCATCTTTGTGTTGCTAAATCACTTTTAAGAGCAAACATTTTACTTGTATATTTATAAAAAATATATCCTTTACTCTCCATCTCATAATGTGGTATTCAGTCATCCAGGAAAAACATTAGTAACACAGTTTCAAGTAGGTTTAATAAAATAATTGAATGTAATTAAATAATTTCCCATGTGTAAATGTGATTAAAAGCAAGTTTAACTCTGTGCTTAATTCAGATGTTCTCAGTGACACGAAACCCACCTGACTCCCTTAGAAATGTTCTTATAACCTGACACTGATACAGTACATGTGTTAAATCTCTCTGGCTCCTTTTTGAAGGATCAATACAGTGTCTGCAGAGTGGCTGGAGTGCTGCACGTGTCAGATAAGGTCATGCTCACCTGAGAATACTCTCTCTTGTTTGAAGGCCCAGTAATCTCTCTGCGGTCCCTTTTGCTTTTAGATCTAGCTAGAGGTGTTATCTTGAAGTGGCATATTCTCTGATTAGCTTAGTCAAGGACAGAATATGTGAGAGAGGAAGTTGTTTTGCATTGCACATAAATATGCATATTTTAGGTGTCATATTGTCAGACTGAGACAATTATAGATGTTTTACTGCACATTGTTGATTAATTGGATAATTGCATTTCCCCTCTAAGTGACACAATGGATTTCAGCTCACATTACTAATTTAAAAAGAAGACTGGCCACCTAATGTCTGCTCTGATTATGACAAATGTATTCACACATGAGCACCAGTCTGAGGTCAGGAAGCAGACATGATGTAAGAGTGTGAGGTGGCTAAAAAAAGATGACGTTTCATCTTTTATGTTATTCACAGTTCATCGTGACAGCAGCTGATGAAAGAATACTATTTCTGGACTCTATTCTCATTAAATGGGCAGTTTCCTTGTGTTCAGAGCTGGTAATTAATAATGTTAATCGCAACTCTGTTATATATTTATAGCAGATGTTGTTTCTCTCTGTCCACATGGGTATTGACCAAACTCAAATCAAATCACTTTTATTGTCACATCACCACAGCACAAGTGCCTTGGTGAGTGAAATTCTTATGAGCGTGCTCCAGACAGTGCAAAAAAAAAACAACAACAATTTACATATGGACAGTACAAATTTACAGACTGTACAGAAGACAATGTGCAAAATGCACATACATATACTCAGTACACATAGTGCACTATAAAGACATACTTAGTTATCAACTACACATTATACACCGTATGGGCACATCTACATTATGTACACTATCTATACATTATGTAGTCTATACATAGTAATAATGTGAAGGTGCAACAGATTATAAATTAAAAATTAACAGCAGATGGTTGTGCAACAGATAGTTGTGCAAAGGTGCAACAGATTATACACATGCACTGTCGTGGATGTACATTGTATGGTGTCCAGTGATAGCAGATAGGTTGTGTTAGTGCAGTGTGTGCGTGTAGTCCAGTTGAACTGTGTTAAAGTGCAGTGCATGGCATGTTGTGTGAGTGGGAGTGTGTTGTAGGGTGGGTCATTTCTGACTCTTCATTAGCTTGATAGCCTGAGGGAAAAAGCTGTCCCTCAGTCGGCTAGTGCGGGATCGGATGCTACGGAAACGTCGTCCTGAGGGCAACAGAGAGAGCAGTCTGTGGGACGGGTGGCTGGAGTCTTTGATAATCCTCCGAGCTTTCCTTGTACACCGCCTGGTGTAGAAATCCTGGAGGGAGGGAAGCTCACCTCCAACAATGTGGCGGGCAGTTCGCACGACCCTTTGCAGAGCCCTGCGGTTGCCAGCGGTGCTGTTTCCATACCAGGCGGTGATGCAGCCGGTCAGGATGCTCTCCACAGTGCATCCTGAAGGATCTAGAAGGATCTGAGGATTCTGGGGCTCGTTCCAAACTTCCTCAGCCGTCTCAGGAAGAAGAGATGCTGATGTGCCTTCTTCAGCACTGCATCTGTGTGAGCAGACCATGTGAGATCCTCGGTGATGTGAACTCCGAGGAACTTGAAGCTGCTCAACCGCTCCACAGGTGTCTTGTCGATGGTGATGGGTGTGTGTTCTCTGCTCTGTCTCCTGTAATCCACCACCAGCTCTTTGGTCTTGTCGATGTTGAGTGAGAGGTGGTTCTCCTGGCACCATTTAGTCAGGGTACTCATCTCCTCTCTGTAGGCCGTCTCATCGTTGTCGGTGATCAGGCCTATCACCGTTGTGTCATCAGCAAATTTGACGATGACATTCGAGCTGTGTGTAGCTGTACAGTCGTGTGTGTACAGGGAGTACAGGAGTGGGCTGAGGACGCAACCCTGCGGTGCACCAGTGTTGAGGGTCAGGGGAGATGATGTGTTGTTGCCCATTCTGACCACCTGACTTCTGCCTGTCAGGAAGTCCAGGATCCAGCTGCACAGAGATCTGTTCAGTCCTAGAGTCTGGAGCTTCGCAACCAGTGTGGCAGGCACTATGGTGTTAAATGCTGAACTATAATCCACGAACAGCATCCTCACATAGGTGTTCTTATTTTCCAGGTGGGAGAGAGCAGTGTGCAGGGTGAAGGCAATAGCATCGTCTGTGGAACGGTTACTGCGGTATGCAAATTGTAGTGGGTCCAGTGAAGCAGGCAGCACAGAGCAGATGTAGTCTCTGACAAGCTTCTCAAAACACTTGCTGAAGATGGGGGTCAGAGCAACGGGCCTCCAGTCATTCAAGCATGTGATTTTATTTTTCTTAGGTATGGGCACAATGGTGGATTTTTTGAAGCATGCGAGAACCACAGACAGAGAGAGGGACAGATTGAAAATATCTGTAAAAACCCCGGCTAGCTGGAAAGCGCATGCTTTGAGCACACGGCCTGGTATACCATCTGGGCCAACGGCTTTACGGATGTTCACCCGTTTGAAGGATCGGGTTACATCCGCGACAGAAAGCGTGAGTGGACTCTCTGTGTGTGCGGTGTTATCAGCCTCGAACCGAGCATAAAAGGTGTTGAGCTCTCCGGTAGAGAGGCGGCAATGTTCACAGTAGCTGGTTTATTCACTTTAAAGCCTGTGATGTTGTTAATGCCCTGCCACATGCTTCTTGGATTATTGTTGTTGAAATGTTCTTCAACTTTGTTTTTATATGTTCGTTTGGCTGCTTTGATGGATCTCCTGAGATCGTAACTGGCTTGTTTCTGATCGTCAGTGTTTCCTGATTTAAAGGCAGATGTCCGCGCTGACAGGGCTGATCGAACATCGCTGTTAATCCACGGTTTTTGGTTGGGGTAGATACGGATTTTTTGTCGGCACAACGTCCTCTATACACTTCCTGATGAAACACGTGACCGTATCTGAATACGCTTCTATGTCGTCATCAGATGCTGCCCGGAACATGTCCCAGTCCACGTGATCAAAACAGTCCTGTAGTGTAGCGTCCGATTGGTCCGACCAGCATTGGACTGTCCTGAGGGCGGGTGCTTCACGTTTCAGTTTCTGCCTATAAGCAGGCAGGAGCAGAACGGAAGAGTGATCCGATTTGCCGAAAGGTGGGCGGGGGAGGGACTTGTATGCGTCCCGGAAGGGGGAGTAACAATGGTCGAGTATACGATCTCCACGCGTGTTGATGGTGACGTGTTGAAAGTATTTTGGAGCTATTGTTCTGAAGTTGGCTTTATTAAAGTCCCCCGTGATAATAAAAGCTGCATCTGGGTGCGCGGTTTCCTGCTCACTTATATTCCTGTACAGTTCCCTGAGTGCCTGGTCTGTGTTGGCTTGAGGAGGAATATAAACAGCCGTGATTATGATGGCTGTAAATTCCCTCGGTAGCCAGAATGGTCGACACAGAAGCGTATGAAATTCCAGATCAGAGGAGCAGAAGGATTTAATAGAGTGTATGTTTCTTTCATCACACCACAAGTTGTTAATAAAGAAACAAACACCTCCACCTCTGCTTTTCCCTGTGAGCTCCTTTGTTCTATCCGAGCGATGCACAGAGAAGCCCGTGAGCTTGATGGCTGAGTCTAGAACCATAGCAGACATCCAGGTTTCTGTGAGGCAAATAACACAGCAGTCCCTTGTTTCTCGTTGGTATGAGATGCGCGCCCGCAGTTCGCAGAGTTTGTTATCCAGTGACTGAACGTTAGCCAGCAAAATTGTTGGGAGAGGAGGTCGGAAAGCACGGCGTCTCAGTCTGACGAGAACGCCAGCTCTTTTTCCTCGTTTTCGGCGTCGTCGGCGTTTCC
Organism: Oxygymnocypris stewartii; assembly: GCA_003573665.1. Classification (NCBI taxonomy): domain Eukaryota; kingdom Metazoa; phylum Chordata; class Actinopteri; order Cypriniformes; family Cyprinidae; genus Oxygymnocypris; species Oxygymnocypris stewartii. Next base: position 52,384 of record QVTF01022313.1, read on the forward strand.
TCGATTGCGCAACGCACACAAAGAGCTCTGATGCAGTGTCTGTGAACCATCCACCGGCATTCAAGAACTCAAAGTCCGGTTTGCGTTGCGCGACGGATGAACCAATGTTTAAAAGCGTGTCCCTATCGTAGACAGTTATACAACAACATCTAACACGTAAAACAACAAAAAAACAAATAAAACATACGAAAAACTGCAAAGTTTTCCCGGAGCATGCAACACGGCTGCCATCCTCGGCGCCATCTTGGTATATGTTTCAGGAAGATGCTAAGATAGTAAAGTGACTGCTTCAAGAGGTTATCTTTTAAAATTCTATTGCTAGTCCTTTAAATAAAAAGCTGTTAAACTAAATGTAATGTGTCATTTCTGTGCCATTAGCTGCAGCAAATAGAAATGATTTTAACAATCACAGTGGGCCGCAGTTAAGAACATTGGAACAACCAATGACGTGAATATGGGCATGGCTACCTGTTTTAGAAGCATTGAAATGTATTTGAATCAGTATTTAATTTTGTAATTCTGTTTCTATCATTGTCAACATTCAAATTTTACCATAACATTTTATTCCTAACCCTACCTAATGTTAAATAGTTTGGAATTAGTGTTAATTTTGTTGATGAAAAATGGTTGTTGACCTTTTTTTTCCATGACTAAAACGAGACGAAGACGAGACGACAACAAGGTCAATAAACGACAACTATGACTAAATAAACATGCAATTTTGTTGATGATAACAGTTGAGACTAAAATGTATTCAAAAAAATAAAACCCTTACCAAAATCTCTCTTTATTTTCATCAAAAAAAGGAGACAAAATAACTGCGCAAGCGTTCATTTGTGTGTTTGCCAGATATCAAGACACATACACATTGGCTGGTCTAGCCTAAAAAGTTTTTTTTAACACTGAGTATAAAAACAACATTGCAAATGCAAAAGTAAATTTCTCAAATGACAACAATCATTACGATTATAATTCTGAGCAAAAATTATAATTTTTATTAGTTTAACCATTATAGAGCATGATGAAGTTTAGTTTTTATTGATTAAAACTTGACTAAACAAAAACAGGACAATGACTAAATATGATAATAACTCCGTTACTGAGTCCAAAATTTCCGCATATTAAAAAATGTATACGACCTCGCGTTGTGTCGATCAGTTTTATACACTGCCTCTGAAACTTTTGTCTGTAACAAAAAAATTTTTTGATCAGGTTTGATTTTCTGCGTTTTCACATCCGTAGCAAGCATTTTGATAGGAAAGGATGACGAATACAAAAAAAAACATGCATATGAAAATTTCGGACCTTAAGCCTGACTAAATAAAAAATGGCTGCCAAAATTAACAGAATTTGTGGGTGAGTATTTTATTTAATTATTATCATTTTTTTTGTCAATGTCAATTCAACAAGTAAGCATTAAACTGATCAAAAGTGATAATAAAGACATTTAATATTACAAAAGAGTCTGCTCTTTAAACTTTCTATTCGTTTAAAAAGCATTACAGCCACAAAAATTCTAAGCAGCAAGAGAGCAACAGGAGAAGAAGAAAGAAGAGTGCCAAAGGAGCAGGGGAGAGAGGGGGGGACCGGGGAGGGCGGAAAAAAAAAAGAAGAAGAGGAAAAGGAAAAGAAGAGGACAACCGGAACAGGGGGACAGGACACTATAAAAGCCAACCCAAGCTACAATATCTTCCATTCGCACGCTTCTCTTTAAAGTACTTAACTCACTTTACAAGGAAAGGATTAGCTTTAGCATAAAACATCTGGAGACTTGGAGAAAATACATAAATGATGAGAAGCGAACGGATTGTAATTTGTAACCATTTATTTTGCTCTGTGCTGTTACAGTATGAGTCAGCTTTAAATTGGGATTTGTATTGACTTGCTGCAAAGTTATTTTTAACATTTCAAAAATAATATTTTGACATTTCACAATGAGAGAATTCAAGGCGCTCAACACCTCCAAAAGACCCGAAAGAACCTGCAGCTCTGTTCTTTGCTCTGTGCCCTCCTCAGTCAGCCTGTCATGTCACATAGAGCTCAAAAGTTCTTGAGAGTGGAGCGAGGTGACAACATGTAGTCCACACTACTTCAACATGTTTTTCAAGCTTTGTATTGAGAAGCAAGTGTACAAGGGTGTTCTGAAAGACTACCATAGTCTGGAGCAAAGAATAACAACATATCCTTTTTCTGTAGTGTTTACTGAATATTGTTGCTAGGCGAATAATGATTCACAATACATCCAATTGAAGTTCATAGGGAACACTGTGATAATATAAAAGAGATGTAGATATGTTGCACCTGTATAAAGCATTCATGGCTTTGTCGGCCCAATCCTAAAAGAAAAACAAACCTAAGGTAACCTTAAAACACTGGTGGATGGTAACTTCATTCAGCATGTCCATATATTATGTGAAGCCAGAGAGAGTGAGTTCTATATAAATAACAAGTGACTGGCTGAGGCTGACAAAAAAACACTGCTATTACTCATTATTATATTTTCCATTCTCCAAACCTTTTATCCTCAATAGGGTTGCAGATATGTTGGAGCCTATCCCATCATCTAATGCCAAAGCGGGCCAGCCCATCACAGGATTTTGTTTTATTTTATTTAATTTTATTCTTGCATATTGTAATTAGGGCTGCACGATAATGGTTAAACAGTTAATCACAATTATTTTGTTCAAGAAATAAAACTATTATTATTAACCATGATTTTTTTAGGTATGTTACTTATTAATTTATTTTACATTCTGTCAGAATTATTGAACTTGAAACACATATCAAGAAAACATCAACTTACGTTATTTGCTCACATATTTAGTAGTAAATGACCATGTGAAAGAAAATCGTCTGACTATATTACACTTCAAAATATTGCAGTGGAGATGCGGTGTTTTTCCATATGATCAGTGCGTTTTCCATAATGCAGAGAGAGCAGTGGGCATGGTTGCCAGGTTAGGAAGGTTAATTAAACCACTGAACAGAAAATTCTCTGGCATATACATATGGCAACTGCCCCCATGAAAGCTGGAGAAGGCTTGTTACTGCAAGATAATGCAAATACCAAATCAAAATGAAACGTAATCACAATAAAATAGGATTTATTGTGCAGCCCTAATTAGTAATATTTATATTATGATATTATATATTATTTATTTTGTTGGATATTTTTTATCCAACATTCTCAAACTACATACACCTCTTTTCCCAAAGTCAAGTTTCTCAAACTGGGGTTTGTGAATTACTGAAAAGCTGGTAACCATTAACCGTCATCAGTGAACTGTGAACATGCAAATGTGCTGTTAAATTATTAAATTATTGACTTAAAATCCTATTAACTTAAAATCCTAGGTTGTTATTTACTACAGTCAATACATTAGTTTAAATGGTTTCAGCTGACCATTTGTTTGGGAATCCTGTTTTAGAGTGATGATTAGTAATAAAAACACTGCTGTGTTTAAAATACAATATGCCAAAAAACAGCTTTGCCTTTTGCTAAACCTAGAAATTGTCCTTCTGTCAGTGATGTTTTGGGGCCTGTTTCAGTCTGTCCTAGATGAGTGTTATCTTCACAGCAGGACCAGAATGACTGGGTCACCTTCAGGCATGTCTGAACTGTGGCCAGACACCGACACTTTCCACCCTCAGCAGAGCCACTTTGGCTTTTGTTGGTAGTTTGCAGGAGAAGGATGGAGTGAGAGATGATAGTGGTGCTCCATAGCAGTGGTGGTGGTGTGTGGTGTGTGGTGTGGTGTGTGTGTGTGTGTGGGGGTGTGAGGAGAGAGAGAGAGAGAGAGAGAGAGAGAGATGTGCTTGAAAGTAGGTATTGGATTTTCTATTTAGCACGGATTACAGTGGATCTATTTCCCTTCACTTCTAACTACAAAGTCTTGCAACACTGCAACGTAACTTCTTGTCTGGGTTAAGTATGTGCAAATCTACATATTTGAAAATCTCATTCTCAACTAGTCATCTGGATGTCTGAAGGACTAGTCGGCTAATTGGTCTTATGAAAGCCCTGTATAATTAGAGTAGTCTGGTTTAAAGCACATTTTTGGTAACAACATATCTGGATGAAATGAAACAGAACAGAAAAAGAAATAATATAAAAATTATATTCATCTTGACACATCTGTATGTATTTTGACATTATCTACATTCACATGGTTTGATTAAGATGGTCACATACAGATGCATTTGTGATAGCCATCTCCATATATGGTGAGGAAGTGATAATTTCTCAACATGTTAAATTGATAGCCGTAGAAAGAGATTCTTACATTGTTGTGTTTTTAAGAGTGATTTATAGGGCAGGAAATGAATGTGTATTTGTGCAGCAGCGTACATAATTGTGCCTATATGTGTGATTGAGAGACTTTCAGATAAAAAAAGGCTTAATGAAAGTTCTGAAACTTATAGACAACTGAGAACAGCTCGGCTTTAAACCACTATGTGCATCACCTCCAGTGCAGTGACAATGAGAGATTCTGGTAAAAACCATCACTGCTGATGCAATGTAGGTTCAATGAGTCACTTCTTCACATTTGTGCACTTAATGGGCAGTTCCAGTAAAAAGCAAATTGCAAGGCAATGATTGTTGGTTTAAGCATTGAAATCAATAGCAATTAATAAGGTGACACAGATCTGTGTATGACACTGAAAGCAATGTGGTACATATGGGATGAATAGATTTAGGCATGATGCATTTCTTTTTTATATTGCACATTGCAATAAATAATTTTGAAACAATACAATTTGTATAACCTGTTGTCAATTGTGTTTTATTTCCTTCACTGTCTCCCATGACTGGCTCTGGTTCAGAAGAGTTCACCCCCACCCCCTTCCAGCTGCTGCATTGGCAGGGACTCACACCTTATGATGTCATACCTACTCAGTTGCCATAGCAGTTGTT
>QVTF01022314.1:0-2500 GCA_003573665.1 Oxygymnocypris stewartii
TGTGTGTGAGTCTGTGGGTGTGGTGTGGTGTGTTGTGTGTGTGTGGTGTGAGTCTGTGGGTGTTGGGCTGGTGTGTGAGTTCTGTGGGATGTGGAGCCTGTGGGTGTGTGTGTGTTGTGTGTGTGTTGGTGTGTGTGTGTGTGTGTGTGTGAGCGACACTCATTCTCTGTTAATCTCATGCTGTGGCTTCCTCTCTGTTGGAGATAATTGGTCTCTCTAGTTTCTTTTCCATGTTTAGCTTATCTCTGTATATCTGTCTTTGATTTCGCATTTACATATTTAAGTTATCCATTAAAGCCATGGTCATTTCCACAATAATAACATTTTAATAATAATGTAATATGTATATGAATTTATATATATATATATATATATATATACATAATACACACACACTTACTATATAATATAAAATATTATATAATGTATAAACGTAATATAATTATGATTGTAATTTATATTGTGAAAAATATATTCTATAAATTATAATATATTAAATGTATAATATATATGTAATAAAACTATATAATAATATAAATAGAATATGAAAATGTACATATTTATGTTATCCAAAGTCATGGTCATTTTTAAAGTGAAAGTTATATTTGTAATACTTGGCAAATTATAATACCATATTTTACATTTAATATTAAATATATTATATTATATTAATAATATTTAATATTGTACCTTCTCTTGGTGAGTGCAGTTTCCATAAAATAATTTATAAAAATAATGATTTTGAATGATTTACATATTTCTTGTTTTCAGTGCTGGTCATATTTATTTTTTGTGATATTCTGTGCCCTGTGCTCTTTAAAGTCAACATGAAATGGTTCATGCAGCTAGTTTGACGTCTTTAATATGACGTATTTCTGAGTGAAAAGGACTTTCAATAAGACACAAGCAAGCAGAAGTTGATTTCATTCATAAATTGATTGTAAAATGTTTCTATATGAAGGTGGTTTTAAAATAAGAGCTGAAAAGGAAAAGCAAATCATTTCATTCTGATAAAAGATTATGAAGACGAGTGTTGTGTCTCTTTAAAAATGGATTGATTTCATGTCAGCCTCAATCTGAAATCTAGTTTCATTCATCAGCATCATCATGATCTGTTCCTGTCTCTCTCTCTCTCTTCCTTCCTGTCCGTCTCTGTTATTTTACTCATTCCTCATCCCGCTCCTGTGTGTGTGGTGTGTGTGTGTGTGTGTGTGTGTGTGCGCGCGTGTGTGCGTCTGTGTGTGGTGTGTGTGTGTGTGGTGTGTGTGTGTGCGTCTGTGTGTGTGTGTGCGTCTGTGTGTGTGCGTGCGTGCGTGTGTCCGTGTGTGTGCGTACGAGCGTGCGTGCGTGCGTGTGTGCGTCTGTGGTGTGCGTGCGTGCGTCCGTGTGTGTGCGTGCGAGCGTGCGTGCGGTGTCGGTGTGTGTGTGTGTGTGTGTGTGTGTGTGTGTGTGTGTGTGTGTGTGTGTGTGTGCGTCTGTGTGTGTGTGTGCGTCTGTGTGTGTGCGTGCGTGCGTGTGTCCGTGTGTGTGCGTACGAGCGTTGCGTGCGTGTGTGTGTATGTGCGTCTGTGTGTGTGTGTGTGCGTGCTGTCCGTGTGTGTGCTGTGCTAGTGTGCTGTGCGTGTGTGTGTGTGATGTGTCGTGTGTGTGTGTGTGTGTTGTGTGTGTGTGTGCTCTGTGCGTGTGTGTGTGGTGTGTGTGTGTGTGTGTGTGCGTGGCGTCATGTGTGTGTGCGTGCGAGCGTGCGTGCGGTCATGTGTGTGGTGTGTGTGTGTGTCTGTGTGTGTGTGTTGTGTGTGTGTGTGTGGTGTGTGTGTGTGTGTGTGTGTGTGTGTGTGTGTGTGCGTGCGTGTCTGTGTGTGTGTCAGTACGCTGAGGGCAGGTATTGGGTTTACTCTCCGGTGCTCCAGCGGAGGAAGCTCAGCTCCTGCAGTGTCGTAAGTTAGCGGATCTGAACACCTGAGAGCAGGAGAACTAGACTGTAGGTAGTTTTAGGGGTTTTATTAGAGGTCTTACCTTACCTTTAGTAGCTCACCTTCATGTGTAGTTTTTAATCTCCTGATGGTCAAATTCATGATAATACTTTTCACATTGCGTTAGTACGGAAACCTAGCTTCTGCTAACTCAACATTATTAAAAGAGGATGCAGTGCAGTGTGCAGTGTGCAGTACGTCTCATATAGTAGTGTGCTGTGGTCACATGACCTCTCTGTGTGTCCAGATATCATAACAGAAACTAATTATTTCAAAAACTTGAAATAAAATTAATTGTATTTATTTAATTTTTTATGTATTTTATTTCAGCTAGTTGCCAAGGAAACATATTAGTTTAATTTAACTTGATGTACTAAAATATTTAGAAACTAAAACTCTAATAAAATTTTGTAAAAATATATAGACATGAAACAGCAACTAATAAAAATGAACAAAAATGAACAACAAAATTACAAAAACTTTTAATAAATTACCAAAGCAAACAATAAAATTAATACAAAAACATG